>VWZV01015941.1:962960-1082758 GCA_013397155.1 Irena cyanogastra
CCCTCCCTCCCGCCCCCCGCAGGCCCCCAGCCCCCTCACGTACGGTCCGGAGTGCACCAGGATGGAGCCCACTTTGTCCACGCCGGCTTCCTTCAGGTTGGGGCAGGCCCCGCTGAGCTCATGGCAGCGGCCCTGGAAGTTCTCCTGCTCGAAGATGGCAATCTGGAAGGGAGCAGGACCTCAGCGGCTGTCACCCCCTGCCGCCACTGCGGGGGCACACAGACACCTGCATGTGCCTCTCACTCTCCCAAAACTGCACTCCAGAGGCTTTTAAGGAGCCTGAAAGTGCAAGCCACCGCTGCCACCCCTCTGAGGACACAGGTCTCACTCCCGGGTGCCCCCGAGGCCGTGCCAGCGCTGTCCCAGTGCCCCGGTGCTCCGGGCAGAGCGGCGCCCACGCTCACAGCGGGCATGAAGCGGCCGAGGGACTCGGGTTGTGGCTGGAGCACCGCAGCCACCAGAGGGACACGGCGACCCAGACAGCCGGGGACAGCTCGGGGACAGCCGCGGGACCACCAGCTCAGCACAGATCTCGGGGGCGGTGGGACAGATCTGCTGTGGCTGTAGCGGTGGTGGGAGACCCGCACTTGATCTGTTCCCAACCGCCCCGCCTGCACCGGGACTGCGGGATGCCAAAAAATCCCGTTCCCATTCGCCATCCCATTCCCCATCCCCGCTCCTGCTGCAAACGGCCCAGCGGCGCTGGCACCGGCCGGGAGTGCCGGGAGCGCCGGCAAGGGGAGCTCGGCTGCTCCCAGCAGCGCCTCCGAGTGTGATTTGGGCACCCCGGGAGGCCGAGGGTGCCCTGACCCCCCTGCGGGGCTGGGCACTCTGCCACTGACCTTGGAGCCGGCTTGCTGCTGCTTGGAGGCTGGCATTTGGTGCTCGGAAGCCATCATCAGCTGGGCTGTCTGCTGCCTTGGGAGGGAAACTCAGCCCGTTAAAATCTGCCGCTGAGGACACGCTGGGGACCCTGCTCGGAGCCCCGTGTCCCCGCTGTGTCCGTGCCCCCTTCTGTACCCCGCAGTTTGCCCGGGGAACAGGGCATTGCAGCAGGATGGGCTCAGGCTGGGGTGGCCAGGGGCAAACTCTGCTGAGAGCTGCTCAGCACCCCAAACCTCCCCAGGCTCAGAGCACGGGCAATGGTCCTTGGGACCTGCCCAGGGCGTCCAGCACAGGGAACTGTGAGCCCAGAAAATTCCTGAATCATTCCCAGTGGAGCCCAGGCCCTGCTGTCCCTGTCCAGCAGGTAACAGCTGAGCGCCCCGGTCCCACGTGGCTGCTCGGAGGGGTGATGGAGAGGAGCACCGGGCTCCCCTCGCCAGCCCCAGCCCCGGGGAGCCTGTGCCGAGCCCTCCCCACCCGGCCTGGCACTGCCACTCCTCGGAAGGAGCCCCGTCCTCAAGCCCAGAGGGACCCTCAGTATCTGAGCAGCTCCAGAGCAGGTGAAAACTCATTCCTGACAAAAAGAAACGGAGCCAGGGCCGGGTGGCGATGTCCTGCTTTGGGCTGCGGGGACGGGGCTGTCCCCGGCTCAGCCGCTGGCACCGGGAAGGGACCCCGGCCCCGGGGATCGGGAGGAGGCTACGGCAAAAGAGAGGACAATAAATAGCAAAGTCTTACCAGTTATACCAGTACCCGCTTGAGCCAGTGACGGGCTGGGGCCGGGAGGTGGAATTTATACCGAGCTGCAGCAGAGAGGTGCCAAAACTATTTACAAAATAGTTAAAGCCCGATTCAAAGCGAGAATGCTGGATTAAACCCCAATGAAAACCAGGGTCAGCTGATCCGCCGCAGCCTTTGTCTGCCCGAGCACCAAGCCCGAGTTATTTCATTACCTGTCACATTCGAGTCACCCGCTTTGTCGGGTTGGTGGCGAGGAGATTTGGAGTTTGCAAGCATCAGCCGAACGCGTGCCAAGAGCCGGGGCGGGCCTGGCCAACAAAGCCCCGCCAGCCCCGCTTCAGGCGTTTCGGGGCCAGAGACTTGATCCCCCCGACAGCCCGGCAGCCGCCGCCGGACCTGCTGAGCTCGGCTCTTTCCATGCGCGATAAAACGCCTCGAAGCGCTGGTGAGCGTCTGGCTTTGCCCGGCTGCAGCCCGCGGAGGGAGCGCCCGCGGGAGCCGCTTCCCGGCAGCGGCCCGGGGCTCCGGGGACGGGCAGGGCCCGGGGCCGCTCCTGCTGCAGGGCACAGCCCTGGCGCTGAGCGTGCGGCACTCCAGCGCTGGGTGCTGGGCTCCTCCCGCGCTACCCCCGCGCTTTTGGGGTCCCTGAGTAGCACCCCGGGGACCTTTCTGTGACACCAGGACAAAGCTGAGGCCGCGAAGGGCTCACACGTCCCCACGGCTGGGATGTGCTGGATGGGGAGCACAGCCAGGGCTGGGCTGGGGGTCGAGGGTGGCAGCAGAGTCCCTGTCCCTTTGCTGGCGTTGTCCCAGGGCTGCACGGGGCTGGGGGCTGCAGCAAAGGAGGTTTCACAGAGGGGGGGATGCCATCAGACTCTCTGGGTGCTGGGCAGCACCCACAGCCCCCTTCACCCCACAGAGGAGCTGGACTGCCCCTGTCACCCCAGCAAGTGTCACCCAGCATGAGCAGACCCCACACCTGCCCCTTCCCCCATCCAGCACCTCCTGGGGTGCCACAGCAGGTGATGGGGGCAGCCCCCCCAGGGTCACCTCTGCCCCATGCCCTGCCCCAGGGTGGCTGCACACAGGGTCACACACAGGGTGTTGTCACCAGAGCCTGCCCTGGTAGTGACATGGGGCAGGGGGGGTCAGTCCCCAGGCTCTGCAGCTGCCCCAGCTCCAGGAGATGGAGCTTCCAGGGCCTGGGGGGCCAAGGTGACCCTGCAGCTCTGCAAGGAACCCATCAGGCCATGGACAGGCCAGGGTGTGTGATCCAGAGCTTCCAGCATTCCCAGCCCTGGATTCCTCCTTTCTTTGCCCGTGTCTCCTGCTGCAGCCCCACAGATGGATCCAGTATTGCCCTCCCCACCCCTGGGTTAATCCATTCGGGTGCTGAGCCCTGGACCCTCATGGACCTGTCCCAGGTCCCCGTGCAGGGCACTGCAGCCACATCCTGTCCCCCCAGCATCTCAGCAGGGTGCTGCCCCAGCACTCAGCACAGCTCTGTGACCCCTGCCTCAGCTCTTTTATCCCTGCCTCAGCTCTGTGACCCCTGCCTCAGCTCTGTGACCCCTGCCTTGGCTCTGTGACCCCTGCCTCAGCTCTTTTATCCCTGCCTCAGCTCTGTGACCCTTGCCTTGGCTCTGTGACCCCTGCCTTGGCTCTGCTGGGCTGGTTTAGCTCATCCCAGCCCCGGCCGTGGCAGCCCCATGGACTGTTCTGGAAGCAGCTTTCACCACTCAGGGCCAGGCACTCGCCTTTCACAGCCACCAACCCCTCCAAAAAAGGGAAAAGCTCCGAGGGTTGCTCAGGGACCTGCACGAAGCCCTCGGGAGGACTCAAGCCCATCTCCCATCCCCGCCCCTGCCCAGCGGGTCCCCAAGTGTGGCCGCAGTGTCCCCGGGGAAGGGCAGTGCCAGGGCAGCTCAGTGTCCCACCAGCACCTGTGGCACCCCTGAACCCCCCACCTCTGCCTCCAGAACAGCCCCCCCATGTCAGAGCCCACTCCCATGGGAGAAACCACCCCAGGACTGTGGGAAACTTCCCTGGGAACAGGCTGGAGACCCTGCGGGACGCAGAGGTCGGGCACAGCCATCCCGCCACGGGATGAGCCCCCCTCGGAGCGCACAGGACCCGGCACCACCCAGGGATGGGCGCTCCACATCCCCCCCGGCCCCTCCCTGCCCTGGGCCTGGCCAGCAGCCCTGGGAGCGGGCAGGAGATGCCGTGGAAAGGGACAGAGGCACTGGAAAAACCCTGACGCGGCAGCACCGGGGGTTATTTTTGGAAAGCTGCAGCTTTTATGTAACACTGCAAACACTGGCACTTCCCCCTCTGCCCTGTGTGCGGGGGGTGCTGGCACCACCATGGCCCCCTCCCCATCCCTCATCCCTCATCCCCCTGCCCCCCTCCCCAGGACCAGGCAGGCCCCGGCAGCCTCCCGCTCAGAGCTTTATTGAGGTTTTTGCACAAAAAACACCACGGTCCCGGCAGCAGCCGGGGGAGCCGGCGAGCGGCCCCGGGGGGCGGGCGGTCCCTCAGCTGTTCTCGAAGGAGCCCCGCTGGTGCCACTGCTGGTCCCGCACGCGGCGCACGGACTGGATCAGGGGCTGGTTGGCGTCCCACTCGTTCCAGTGCCGGTACTCGCCCTTCTCGAAGACGTGCTGGCGGCCCCGGTAGCCAGGGTACTCGTAGCCCACCCACCTGCAGGGACCGAGGCAGCGCTCAGCAGTGCCCGCCCCACACCTCCTGGAGCAGGGGCAGTGTCCCCATCCCCATCCCAGTGTCCCCATCCCCATCCCAGTGTCCCCATCCCCATCCCAATGTCCCTGTCCCCGTCCCCGCGTCTCTGCCTGCCACAGCCAGGGGATGCTGCCCAGGGTCACTCCTGTGTCACCAAGTGCCACGGCACAGGCTGCACTGCAGAGCCCAGGTGGGAAATGCCGTGTGCCAGGAGAGTTCATGGAGAAGGGACCACAGCTCCACCAGGAGCCATCATCCAGCCCCAGGGACACTGCCAGGGTCCCTATTACAGCCGGTGGGCCAGAGAAAAGGTGGCAGCAGGGAGGGAACAAGGGGCACGATGGGCAGGAGCAGCACCATGGGAGCAGCTGCCCCGCTGCAGCGGCTGTGCCAGGTGCCCCTGCCACCACCCTGGGGGGACCAACCACAGTGCCACGGACAGGAACCTGTCGGGCTGTCCCGTGTGCCCATCCTTACGTTCCATTCAGGGCCTTGACGCTGGCCACGCGGTCCTGGAAGCCGTGGGCCCAGAGGCTGGGCACGTCGTCGTCCACGATCTCCATCTTGCGCCCGGTGTACCCCACGTTCTCAAACAGGTGGATCTTGTGGTCAGCGCTGTCCTGGGGGAAAGGGCGGGTCAGGGGCTGCCCCCAGCCCCTGTGGCCACCCCAGCCCAGCCCTACTCACAATCTGGAGGGGCCGGATGGACATCAGGCTGTCGCTGCTGTGGCTGTTGGACCACGAGTCCCAGCGGGGGTAGTCGCCCTTCTCCAGCACGAACTGCTCCCCGGCGTAGGCCTGGCGCTCGAAGCCCAGCCACCTGCAGGACCCCAGGGTCAGGGGGGCACTCTCCCTGCCACCCCCTGGGGCTGCTCCACCTTCCCCACCCCAGACTTACGGGCCAGACTCCACCTGGATGGAGCCCACCTTCTCCATCTCCTTCTCGGCGATGTTGGGGAGCTCCTCTGTCAGCTCACACCTTTTCCCCTGGAAATTCTCCAGCTCGTAGAGCGTGATCTAAGGTGGGGAGAGACACTGTCACCACCACAGCAGGGGAACACCCCAGGAAACGAGGGCAGCAGTGGGTCAAAGGGCTCTGGCCGTGTCCCTCCATCCTGTGCCCATGTCACTCCTCGCCTGGCAGAGCCGGGTCCTGCCAGTGCCTCTGCCCTGACAGAGCTCTGGCCCGAGCTCCAGCCAAGGGTGTTTGTTTGCTACAGCACAAGCTGGAGTTTTGTCCATGACAGGCTGAAAACCAGCTCACACACACCACTGGAAACATGAAAGGTTTGGGCTAAGAGAATTCCTGAGCCATGGGCTGCCTCTCCTAGCCCCAGCCTGGTCATTGCCCATCCTTTCCTTATCACTGCTCCCTCCAGATCCAACCATCCCCTTGACCAGGCCTGGCACAAGCTCTTTAGTCAGTGTTTCCTTCGAAGCCCTGCCAGCTGCAGAGACCCCAGTGCCTCCCCAGGCTGCCCTGCTCTCAGCAGAGCCTTGAGGCTGAGCTGCAGGATGGGTTGGAGCCAGTCCCAGTGGCCAGAGCGTGGCACAGAGCAGGGCCCACGGTGCCCAGCACCGTTCAGGGACCAGGAGGGTCAGTGGGGTGACAGGCACCCCCTGGCACTGTCCCAAAGGGGTCCCAGCTGCAACACCTGAGCCTGGGACAAGGGCAGAGCCTCCTGCACACATCACATAATGGGGAGCTCAAAGGACAGAGGTGACACCCAGGTTCCTCAGGAGCCTCTGTGCACCCCAAGGCAATAAACAGCCCCAGCTCCTGGCACCTCCTCTCCCACTGGCAGGATCTGCTCCCACCTCCAGCCTTCCCTGCTCAGCAGCAGCTTTGTGGGAAGCTCTGCACCCAGTGCATTCCCTCCAGCTGATTTACCTTCAACCAACCTTCGAGCTGAATCCAAACCCACAAACACACCTGGGGAGCTCCAGTGCCAGGGCCCACAGCCAGTCCCGCTGGGCTGGGCTGCTTCATCTCCTGGATTAAATCCCTGGGCAGCTGCACACCAGCCTGGCCAGCCAATGTCCTTGGCACGTAGGCAGGGAGCAAGTGTCCCTCCTGCCAGGCAGCAGCAGCAGATCCCCAGCCCCAGCTGCTTCCCAACCTGCAGCCCCCCGGGCTCCACACCAGAGCAGGGCCACCACTCACTGCTGCTGTGGGAGAGCTGGAGGCCACTCCTGTCCCCAGCACCACCTGCAGTGCTGGCACTGGGTCCAGCCTGGCACGGGCACACTGCATCCCACGGCTCCACCCAGCAGCCACGTGTCCCCAGTACACCCCAGTATACCCCAGCAGGCCCCAGTATACCTTGTAGTTGCCACCTCGCTCGCCAGCACCCTCCCCAGTCGCCATCTGCTCAGGGGGACTTTGCTGCTCGGTCATTGTGCCTGGAAAACCCAAATTGCAGGAGGTTAAAGCAGGAGGCACCAGGATCTACAGCCAGTAATGAAACACAGAGGATGAAGCTGGCACGGGAACAGGCAGCACGGGTTAGCACAGATCCCGCTGCAGCAGCTGTAAATCCCCAGGGATGTCCAGGCTAGGAGCAAGCTCTGTTATCCATCCTCTCCCTCCTGCACACGGGCCCCAAATCCTCACCCAGGCACCTGCAGGACTGAACTGAGCCACATCCCAAGTGACACAGAGCCCTGCGCCCAGGGCAGCTTGCCCAGTTGCCACTAAACTCCCATCTCACAGAACACATCTCCTTTGTTCCCAGCAGGAATTTGTCAGCTTCCAGCTGCTGACATCTTCCCCCACAACATAAACCCGACACCTCTCCCTTGCTCCAGCATCCCGGGAGACACCAAACCCGGCAGCTGGAGCTGCTGCTGCCGCCTCGGCCTGGGGGAACGGCGGTGAGAGCCCCCTCCTCGCTCTCCAGGAACATCCACAAAACTCTGCTCCAACACTGGAACACGCCTTCCCCGGCCACGCCACGCCGACAAGGGGCTTAAGAGACGAACAAAGGAGTTTGATCAACGTCCTGAATCAAACCCTGCAGCTTCGCTTCTCGCCAAACCCTTCGCTGGGGGACACCTGGACTCAGACACGCAAATTCTTTGCGAAGCCCCTGGCAGTCCCGGCCGTGCTACCTCTCCGTGTGGTTCCGCTGTGCCGGGCGGCGCGGGCGGCCCCGCTATTTATGGGTTGCTTCTGAACAGAACAGCAGAATTCCCCGAGCGCTGATACAGCAGCTGCGTCCACGGAATTCCATCCATGAGATCTCATCTCAATAGCGCGGGCGCGCAGCGAGCTATGGAAACGTCATTCGGATTTCTCCCGGCCGCCCCTCGGACACGGGCCACTCGATTTACAGAAGATTAACGTCGAAATTCACATCAGCACGTTCACGCTGCTTCTTGCCAGGTTCTCTGGAAAACTCTGCCATCAGCAGTTCACGGGAGGGTTTGGCCTGGAAACCAAGCGCAGCACGAAGCAAAAACCGGGCAAAACATCCCCGGTGGCGCGGGCTCCAGCGCAAGGCGCGACGCGGGGCCGGGACCGGCTCCGGGAGCTCGGAGCAGCTCAGGGTTTGCACATTGGTGTTCTTGCTTTAACTCTGGCCCTAAGCAGGTTCTCTGCATCCAGTCCTTTTTCTTTCTCTGCCCCCAGACCGGCTCCCTCTCTGGCATTTCCCAGGAACAGGCTGGGAACACATCCTGGGGCATTTCTGGAGCCTGGCACAAGGGTTTGTGCATCTTCACAGGCACAGCCCGTCCACACCAGGCACCAAACTGGGAGCATTTCACTCTGCTGGTAGCAGGCCTGACTCCCTCTTCACCTCTGAGAGTCCCTTCAGGCCCCAACCATCCTGATTCCTCAGGAACATTTTACTCAGCTGCACAGATCCCCACTTACTACGGCCCTTGCAGGTTTTTCTACCTGCTCTGAGTGTGGCTCATCTTGAAACCAAGAACTACCCATGAAACCTTAACTGAAATTGCCAGGAAAGAGAAACTCCTGGGCCAGGATGGACAAACTGAATAGGAGAGAGATGGAAATCTTTCCTGTCTCTGAGACTAGCTCAGGAAGGATTCCCAGCCTCCATCCTCTCCACTCCCAGGCTGAGCAGAACTAGGCTTGGATTCTGCAGCCCCTGCCAGAACACCCCAAATTCCATTAGAGCTCCATGGAGGTGGTTTCACAGAATCACAGGATGGTTTGGGTTGGAAGGGACCTTAAAGCTCATCTCATTCTGCCCCCCTGCTCCCCCAACCTTCCACCAGACCAGGTTGCTCCAAGCTGGCCTCAAAAGCCTTCACTTCCTAGAAGTCCATCTTTAAAAGGAATTAAAGCAAATACCTGTTTTTCCTTCTCAGCACTGGGCTGAAGGGACAGATCCAACACTTCCCTCACTTGGCTGCAGCTGCTCTTGCACCAGTGTCCTTCAGGGAGGTGCAGAGTGACCTCAGGCTGACAGGGAGCACAGTTCTGGTGACAGCTCTGGATTTCACTGGAACAGTTTGTTTTACCCCCAGAGCTGGCTTGGGGACAGCAGTGACAGCTCTGGGAACTCACCCCAGAGGTTCTGTACCTGGACACACCTCGTGGGGCAGAGCCACACCCTGTGGCAGCACCCCAGAACAGCCCACCTGCCCCTGAAACACAGTACCCCTGCAGAAACCAAGGATTTGCTGCTTCAAACCTTCTACAGGTCACACTTTGCATCCCCAAATCTGCCCCACGTGCATTTCAGTGCAAACAAGGAACAGGGTGACTGTGGGAGTGAAAAGCGGATGGTGTGTAGGGGTTAAGTCCTATGGAAAGTCTGGGAATGTCAAAGGTTGGAGAAGCAAACACTGCTGCTTTCTCTGCAGGAAGTGAAAGGCTCTGGTGGATGAGGACCAAATTGAAGATTCACAGATGTTAAAAAGGTGAATTTGCAAACAGAAAAATAAAAAGGAAGAAATCCACAACTGGGAATTCCAATAAAAAGCAAAGGAACAGCTGTGCAAGTCCCTGACACACTACCCAGAGCAGGGATTGCTGGCGATCATGAGAGGAGGGCAGTTAGAAAGTGATCCTGAATGCCACAAAACACATCATCCCACCTTTAAAACCCAATATTGATGTGGCCTTTAAAGCAAGAATAAATAGCTGAGGAGCTGTGAGACAAAGGAAATGACAGGGCCTCCATCACCTTCAGCATCACTTTTTGGACAAGAGCTGAACCTGCTCCAGGGCAGGATCCAGGAGTGAAGGAAGCAGCACATCTGAAGGAACCTTAGAGCTCACTTCCATCACCAATAAACAGCAGGAAAAGCACATGGCAACAAAAGTGAAAGCACAAAAGATTCCAAGAAGCATTATTTGGAATTAAAATAGAATTATATAAAGTGTATTACAGTCTGTTCTATCATTTAAGAAGTAATAACATATTTATATATCTTTTATTACAGAGCGATAACCCGAAGAGAAGGAAGTTGATATTTAACCCATGTACAATATAAAGAAATATCAGAGCAGAAAAAACACTTTCCCATTCAACAACATTCTAAAGATGCTCTTTAATTAGACATTTAAGCATTAAACATTTCTCAGTAGTAGGTTAAACTACTCAATACAGTAATTTCAGTGCATTGTCCAAGCAGACGTGGAAATGCAAACACATTCAAGGGCTGTGTGGAAACCTCGTGTCAATCCCCTCAGTTTCCTCAACACAAACAGTTACAGAATTTCTGGCCTAGACCAAAAACCAGTAAATCCTCCAACTGTTTAGAATGCAACACTGTCACCTGTGGAAGTGGAAAACGCAGCCTGTGTGAATGCTCCTGTGAGCAGGGACTTGCCTGATTTCTGGACATGGGAGGCCCCACTTGGTGGGAGTGAGAACAGCCACCATCATCCTCCTCACCTGCATGTGCTGCTCAGGCTGGCCCAGGTGAGTGTCACACACCCCAAAGAACACGCCACCTTTTCCACCATCATCTAAAGGAGAGGGAAGGAAATCTGTGCAAGGTTTTAGAAGGAGCTGATCAATGGTGGTGGCTGCACTGACACGGCCCATCCCCAAAATTCCATCGGAATCCTGGGGATCACTGCTCTGTGGGGAGCAGAGGGGCTGCCAAACTAACAGTGGCAACAGCTCCCATGAGAAACAGGGCAAAGCAACAGGGAAAAGACTTTTCCATCAGACAGATGTCTCCATCTCATCTCCAGGGAGCACAGGGAGCTGCCACCAGAGTAGAATCCGGGAGCGAGAGATGTGCAGATGGGACTTGTCTCCTGCCATCCTGCTGCTACTTCCTGCAGACTGGGACTGCAAATCCCCCCCTGTGACTCCTCCATGAGGTGAATTGGCACATGGTTTTGGCAGCTCCAAGCCTGACAGACAGTGGCTCAGGCAGGCCCCACGGGAGCCGCGCTCCCGAAACGCTGATGGGGAAAAAAAAAAAGACAAAAAGGAAAAGGAGCTGAAGTGCTGGTGCTTTATGGTTTGTATCCAGAGGAGCCCCTCAGCAGGACGTGGGGAGTGCAGCCCAAGGAGCTCTGCCCAGGTGAGGAGAGCTCTCCACTCTCCTTTTCCCTCTTCCACGTTTTCCTGGTTGAGCCTGAGGAACGCCTGGAACCACCTCCCTCTCTGGGCTACCACACGTGTAAAGGTTACTGAAAGAGCACTTATCTGGGGCAAGAATCAAGTCTGTCTTCCATGGCCAGGGTGGTTGGTGTTGCAGAATGAGTGTCCAGAGACAGGGGATATCTGAGAATTAGGGATACCCAAACACCCCTGTGGTCCAGGAGATCTCTACTCCTCTATCAGCACATCTTGCCAAAGGAAAGACAGGAAATCATCTGAGAAACTGAAGATCACGTTTAGGTTATCCCACAGAATCAGCATAAAAATAAAAACTTAAACCTGGTATTTACAGATTAACAAATAAAAATATGAAGTGGGACTATCTGAACTGCTATTAAAGTGACATTCAACAATTAACTGGAACCCTGATATGAGTGTAACATCCTCCCTCTTCCCTTCCTTTTTTGTTATAAAAACAGTATTTACATATTTTTACTTTTTCTTTTTTAAAGAGAACTGGTTGACATTATTGCTTGATTCTTTTTAGGAAAGACATTCCAATGAAGCAATTGTTCCACATGCTGACAAAACACAGAATATACCACTTCAAGAGTGACAAAAGTTAACATTTTGTTCATCTAAAAATTATCTCCATCTGCCAGGTCAGCAGATCACATGTAAATACAAGCCAATCAAAAATACATTTTACAAAAAATAATCAAGTTTCCTTTTTCAATATGGCAGTAAACATGATTTGTTCTTCCACTCTCACCTTCCACAAATTTCATCCTAAATAGAAGCTTACTATTTGTTCACCAAAAAAAAAGAAAAAAAAAAAGATAAATTTGATCAAAATTATTATTTTCATAAACAAACACAAAGCCCAGCCAGACACATCTCCCAGAGGTGAACACCTACAGAGTCTCTTCCACAGCAAGGGGAGTTCCCTGGATCACAGCACCCCCAAATATCTCTGTTTTCCAAGACTTTCTGAACCGTGACCCAGGGGGGTTCTCCTGGCAGGCAGGTCTGAAGTGCCACTGTCCCCCTGACCTGACAGACACAGCTTTGTATTTGACTATGAACTGAAGCAGCTTTTCTCCACAAAACAGGAAGGCACCATGCACAGAGCAGTTGAGGCAGGAAGCAAACAGCAGCAACATGACATGGGGGTTTAGGTTCAGATGAGTTAAGGCTTCTGTCAAATTTCTTTATCTTCTCCTAGTTAGAATCACTGTCTGGAAAGGAAAACAGAAGGAAGGGTGTGATATGGTCAGGCAGCTGAACAGGAACCCCTTAAAATTGTGTTTTCTGTTGTAGTGCCACTTTGGTTGTGTCTATTTAATGCATTAAATGCTTAAGTGCCACCCAGAATTGTGCTGAAACCACACAAAGTTTTCAAACTTTGGGAAATCCCAACAGAGTGAGGGTTATAGAAATCAAATTATGTGCAGAGAATCAGGGGTACTGTGACTGGGAATGGAGAGGCACTGCCTGCTTGGCACCAGTCCCTGACAGCCCTGTGCACAGGGCAGGGTAAGGGCAGGGTTGTGGGCACACCAACACATCAAAGGAAATGTGAGTTTGTCATTGCACACCTGCACTCAGCAAAACCCCCCTTCCTACTCAAGTACCTTTTCAAACCTGATTCTCATAATGGCTCTGTCTCTTCTTTGATTTCAGCTCCTTCAGCCACTGAGGAGACTTTTCTTCTGACCTAAGATATATTTAAAAAATACTCTTTAGTCTTTCATTATGAAAACTCCTGACAGAAACAACAACACCAAAAAATGTACAGCTTGTTGCATTATTTTTTCCTCCCACCAAGAAGAGCATGAGCAGAAACAACAAAAAAAAAAGAATGTACAGCTTGTTGCATTATTTTTCCCTCCCACCAAGAGGAGCATGAGCCTTTTCCTGCCGCTGGGAGTCTCTCACCTGTCCTCCTTTTCCACACTGGAGGGCAGCACTCTGCTGCCGGGAGTGCCGAGCTGTGCTTTGGGGGATTTGAAGAGCTGAGCAGAGCCGATGTCACCAGGGCTCTCAGACTCCTGTCTTTTCCGCAGCTGGGCCTAAATAGAAAAATAAAGAAAGGGATCCTTTTAAGCCAGCATCCAGGCTTTATTTTTTTTTTTTTTAATGCAGAACAGATCACACAGAGTCCCTGCTCCAGAGGGATTTTGCCACTCTGCTATTCCAGAAGGATTTTGACATTCAGCCCACCTGGTAGTATTTTTAAAGAAAAGGCAGCGACAGAAAACCAGATTTATAAAAACAAAAAAATTTCCTGAAATGAGTGAGGGAATTCCTTATAAAGCACTTGCAGCTACTAAACTGGTTTATCTCTCACCTACTGGGCTCTGCCTGAGCTCACCTTGAGAACAGAGTGATCCATCCCTGGGAACACAGGCAGTCTCTGGGCTTGCACAGAAGATGACCTCGGAGTGTGTTGGATCTTGTCTTCCTCCTCAGAATCTTCCTGTTGCATAGTTTTCTTCTCTTCTAATTAATTGTTAAAAAAAAAAAAGCAGAGGGGGAAACCATGAGCTGGCTTTTCATCTCTGCCTTGTTCAACATCTCCTCCTGCACTCAAGCAGGAGTGAAGGGCGGCATTTAAAAAACACCTTTTACAAACTCCTGCCCTTGCACCCAGGCTGACCACAACCAATTATTCCAGGTAGCTGAGGGGTTACCTGTGGAATCTTTGAACATCCAGCCATTATCTGGTTCTTCTGTCAAGGAAAACCTGCTCTCCAGGTCCAGCCCTCTGCTCCTGCGCAGCGAGTGCGACGCGGGCGCCCGGCACCGGCGCTTCTTGCTCAGCTGCACCCGAGTCTTTAGAGCACTGGAGTCCAGGACAGCTGTGTGCTGGAGAAACACAGACCTGGGAATGAGCCCCAGCTCCTCCACAGTGAAATCCCAACCCACTTGATTGCGTTCACCAATTAAAATAGATATTTGCCCGATTATTATTATTGTAGTCACTTAAAATCATACCGAAGTGAGTATGATGAGGACATGGTACCTCGTGGCTAACTGGGTGTAATCCTTTGACCTCTCTAGGCTGTGGATGCCTGAGTTACATGAATCATTTGCACTAAATTAATACAAAAATAACTGCAGTAATCAGGAGTTTAGTTCCTAGAGTGTTTTATGAATACAGGCCTTGCTAGCTGGTAGCAGCTGAAGGCACATCCCGAGACTGGGATTTAAAAAGAACAACTGCACAAAATTCCCTTGGACTGCAGAGCTGAAGCTTCCCTGCCAGCCACAAACACTCAAAGCCACTCACCAGCAACAAGGACACTCCAAGTTCAGTGTCACAACATGCAGAAGCCTTCTGTGATCAGTCATTTCCAACACATTCAACAAGCAGTAACATTTACAGAGCAAAATAAGGAGCTGTAATTTATTTACTTGCTTAAAGCAACGTGCTGTTACAGATTTGCCTGTAACCACCAAATATTCCTGAGCCTCTCCTTCTCCAGAAGATGTGGGTTTGCTCCTTTTTACAAAAGATTTCAGATCAGGAATAAACTACTTATCACACAGCATTTGCCAGCTGCACTAAGTATTATTAATGTTTTACAGAGACACTTTTAGTGGTCCAGGGACAAAACTTTCTGGAAGTGTTCAAATACTGTGTGGATGTGGCACTTGGGGAGATGTTAATGGTGGCTTTGGCAGTGCTGGGGGAACAGTTGGATCAATGATCTTAGAGGGCTTTTCCAAACTAAACAAAGTTCTTGCAGCACCAACTGTGTATGGCCAGAAACTCCTGGTCTTACACCAACTGCAAGACTCTTCAATGTAAAAAAATGCTTTAAAATGCAACTGTGAGCTACTGTGGACAGAAACCAAACGTAAATAAGAAAAATATTAGTGAAGGTCTTTACAGCCTTAAATCTGCATGGCTGACAGGACAGCAGTCACTGGCTGATTGTGTTACTTATTTATGCTTCCAACATTCATTGTATATTTGGAAGAAATTCTTCCCTGTAAGGTTGGTGAGGCCCTGGCAGAGGTTGCCCAGAGAAGCTGTGGCTGCCCCATCCCTGGAAGTGTCCAAGGCCAGGTTGGATGGGGCTTGGAGAAATCTGGCCTAGTGGAAAGTGTCCCTGTCCATGGCAGGGGGTGGAACTGAATGAGCTTTAAGATCCCTTCTAACCCAAACCAGTCTGGGATTCCATGATTGATTATCCAAGGGCAGCAGCTTTGTGGAATCTCTCAGAACCCAAACACCACAGAGACTTAGAAGAACTCTGTAGTTTTGATCCTGAACTTTGCAGGCAGGAAAGCAGCTGGCAAAATTCAGTGTGGGAAAGGCAGGACAAAACTGGTTGCAAAGTTTCCAGAAGGAACTGGGGAGGGCTAAACGGAGGGAACACATGACGACAACTTACATCGATGAAGGAGAAATAACTGCTCTTGTCCTCGGGGTGTGTGTCCCCAGGGGGAGGCAGATCAGTGCCATCAGTGGAGTCCATGTCCGTGCTGGAGCGGTCCAGGCTGGTGCTCCTTGGCTCTCTGGAGGAGTCATGGTGCTCAGGCAGGGAGGGAGGCTCTGTCTGCGAGGACAGCGAGGACGGGAGGCTGCCCGGGGGCTGCTTCCGCCCCGACCCCACCTCATTGTCCAGGGAAGGAGATTGTCCCACAAAGCTGTGAATGGAGCAAATGGAATCTGTGAGACTTCAGGGCAAACAGAGACCTGGCAGGCCAGGCTGATCACACGTGGTCAGCAGGGGTCAAACAGAAGTGGAACACAAAGCTTGAGTAGCAGCAGCGGGGTGTGGATCCCTTCCACCGGCACAGCCCTCACCCCTTGGATTCACAGTGTGCTGGGGATTGGGGTGGATTCCAGCCAGCCAGAGGAGTTTTCCCTTCAGGAATGCTGGAGCTGAAGAGAGCTGGGCACCAGGTGGCACCCTAAGGCAGGGCTCCATGGGCAGAGCTTCTCGTGCCTCAGGAAGGAGGGAAGCAGCACCTATGCCCCGGTGCTGGGATGCTCCCAGTGTATTCCTAGAATTCCTCCTGTGTGCTGGGATGCTCCCAGTGTATTCCTAGAATTTCTCCCCTGGCCTAGACTGACAGGAATGAGCTGCAGGGTCAGCACTGAAAGCTGGACACAGTTGTGTCTGCCTTTGACACAAAGGCTGGAGCATTCTTTGAAATAGGTAGAGTCTACTGTCAGTAAAAATTGGGCTGTCTTGCTTCTATTCCCCAGTTTGAAAAAAGCCAAAAGCTAAAGGATTTATTTCGGGGGTTTTTTTCTCCTCTTGATAGAAGTCTTTTGTCACCAAGCAGCATTTCTTGGGCACATATCTAAGAAAACTGTTCTAAACCTAAAAACCCATGTATATATCAATATATACCCATCTTTTAAGCAATAAACCTTAGGATTTGGTACAGCAATCCCAGGAGAAAACCACTCAGGAGTTTACTGCTGGATAACAGCATTCCACCAGCACCAGCACATAGTACAATGTCCAGTCTGGCAGAGCAGGCACTGCCCAGAGGGTTTCCAGCACATGAGCAGAGGGAATGCTGCTTCCCTCCTTCACCAGTGGGCCCCAGGATAATTAAGAATGGCACTAATGAGCTCTGAGGGAAAGTTCTTGTCTGGGATTTTTGCTTCAAATGACATTTGTTATCTGCAGCATTAGGCTTTAGAGCCAGTGCAATATGGAAGAATGGAGAGGGCAGGGACAATCTGCAGAACCTTCCATGGAAATTAAAGCGTGTGTTGAAAGGATCCTGCTGGATTTGCAAGTCTCCAAAAAGTCTCTCTGCTACATCCCAGGGCTGCAGCTGACACAATTCACTGAGGTTTTTGAAACTGAAATGTCTGAGAGCAAGGTGTGACAGAAATCCAGCTGAATTAGCACTGGTTGGTGGTTCCTCACTCCTAAAACTTCCCAATGGATTTTCCTTTGGAGTTTCTGCACAATTCCAGCCCCATACACCAACCCCTGTGGCACAGCTCATCCCCAAACGTGGGAAGGATACCTGGAGCCCAAACCCTGTTATGCAGTGGATTCTCTTCAGTGAACAGCAAATTAGGGGGAAAATTCCCCTTAGAAAAGTGAAATTGAAAACATATTTTCAGTTCTCATTACTGAGATATATCATGCACCTCTTTTCTATTACTTCATTAAGATTTCAGGGTTTGTGAGCATATCCATGAGCTGCCCCCAATGCTCCACAGGTACATTTACAGACACGTCTCTGAGAAATCATCCCTCACGTGGAGCACACAAACCCAGCAGGATGGTTATCACAATGGGCAATAAACTGACAGCAATCCTCACTTTCAACTGCAATTAAATTTAATTAGTTTTAGCAAGACAGTGTATAGAGGCCATAAAAAGGTGTTGCTTCAGCCTGTGAAATGAGGAGTTAGAGCTGTGTGCCTCCACCATCTAAAACCAATTCCTTTCGTGTAAAAACCAATAATTTTCCTTATGAAGACTGTTCTAACCTAAGAGTTTTCTACAGTGCCAACTTGGAAAAGCTTATTAAAGCACTCAAGAAAAATTAAAATAAAATCTTTCAGGTAAGCTAAGAAAAATCCAATTAATGGCTCCAAACTGGAGGAGATGGTTTCATCTCTGTCCATCCCAAGGAGTTACTGGCCAAAGCCCACTGGAACCAGCCCAGAGGAGCTCCTTGTGCTAACTCCAGCAGTGAGTCAGCTCTAGAGGAAAACACTCCTTTCTTCACCTTCCAGAAGCTCATCTAGGAAAAGGTCTGTGTTCATCCTGTTACCATGAAGTTATGGCTTTTGATTTCCAAATTCCCTTCCTCTCCCAGAGAAGCAGTGGAGTCACCATCCCTGGAAGCGTTTGAATGCCAAGCAGAGGTGGCACTGCCTGGTTTAATGGTGAAGGTTGGACTCAGTCCTCTTGGAGGTCTTTTCCAACCTTAAGGACTCTGTGATTCCATGAAGATGAGGTCATTCACAGAAGTACTAATGGAACACTCCTAAAATAATCTCTGCATGGCTCCAGTACTGGGAAATGCCCCAGACTGGAGGTTCCCCCAGCACAGCAGGAGGCTGTGACACCGCTGGGTCCCCGCGGGATGTGAAATGCTCCGAGGGAAGTGAGCCAGGCCAAACAGGAAAACTGAACCATCAACATCTCCTGTGAGCTCCTGCCTCCAGCTGGGGTGAGGAGGAGGCACCAAAGGCAGAGTCCTGCTTAGAGCACCCACAGCAACATGAGGAGAATGTCTGCACTGCTCCTGGCAGGGACCTCATCCAAAATAAACTGCAGACAAAATGCACGTTCAATATATTCCGGGAAGACTTCCATTATTTAAAAGTACATTAATCTCATTTCTCTTCAAGTGCCTGAATTAATACAGCAGTAATTCCCCTGCAATGAGCTGTAAGTCAAAATAAAGCAGAGCAATGGGGTGGCAAAATGCTGAAGAGTCTCTACACTGTCACCATTATACCATAAAAAAGGAAAAACCTAAGCAAACAAAATTCCGGCACACGGGATCGAGTCCAATCCTTCAGTGAACCAGAATGTTTAGGTGGAGATGTTCTAATCAGGATGGATGGATTGAAATAACTCTCCAGTGCTGTCTGCTCTGAAGCTGAGACAAGCACCTTTGTTAAGAAACTGATCTCAGAAATGTCTGTACCATCCTGGAATCCAAGTTAATTTTACAGCAGCCTGGCTGTCACTGTTGGCACTCACTTGGCTGCTGAACCTCGAGCTGGTCTTTACCCTGATTTCATAAGCAATAAAATATTCATAGCACACAGTTCTCAAGTGCAGAACAAAGCAAACGTAATTGACATTAATGTCTGCTGTAAGATCCCAACAAGTATAGCATTAAAAAACAGATAAAATGCTATTTTCATACCACACTGAGCAGACAGGATACAAGTTCAGGGTAGATCAAGCTGTAATTTACACAACAGGTGTGAACTATAAAAAACCTCACACTTTACTGCTCTAGGTTTATTTCACTAAATCATTCTAAGAACAGAAAAGCATCAGCAATACTCAATATCGGTTTCACTCAGCTGATATTCCATTTCACCCTCCACTTCACCACCAAAAAAATCACTTGAGAGTCTGAGATGTGGGCATGGAGAGACGGACCCTGTGTCACCCCACCTGAGTCTCTGCTCCAGAGATATTCTGGCACTCTGCTATTCCAGAGGGATTTTGCCACTCAACCCACCTGGTAGTATATTTAAAGGAAAGGCAGTGACAGAAAATCAGATTTAAAAACAAAGCAAACAAACAGAAGTGTCCAAGAACAGGGCTTGGTAGCAACCTGCTCTAGCGGGAGGTGCCCCACGGCCGAGGGTTGGAACGAGATGATCTTTAAGGCCATTCCAGCAGGAAACCATTCTGGGATTGCGGGATTGCAGCATTTCCCCTCATCCCTGAGCATTTCCCCTCATCCCTGGGCTGAGTATTTCCCCTCACCTGTCGCCGCTGTGCCGCTGCTCGTTCCAGGTGCCGTACTGGCTGTCGGGCTCCTGCACCAGCGTGTCCGTGTCCTTGGCCCCCGGCGGCTGCCTGGAGAAGCATTGCCTCAGCTGGTCCTGCAACAAAACCTTCAGTCAGTGCTCCAGCCCCTGGCTCAGGGATTAACAGGTAGTATTGGCAATAATGGGTTGGAATCTGACAATTAAACTCGGCCGACTGGGAACGAACTTAAACACGCAGAGCTGCTGTGAAGTCAGAGCGACAATTCTCTGTACAATAATTGCAATAATTGTTTTTCTGGGCAAATAATGGATTCCAGAGGTTGGAGCTGACTCCCTGGTTTCAGCAACTCCGTGCTGCTTTAACATTGCTCTTAGCTCAGGTTGCACAGAGCTTCTCAAAGCACCTATGCAAGCACAAGGAATTGTGCTGGGAATGATACTTCATCTCCTCAGGCACAGCAGGCAAACATCAACTCCACTGCTCTTTTCCTGGGTTTAATAAAATGATCTATTTTTTTTTTTCCCCAAGCTTTCTTTGGAAGACATTCAAAATAAAATGCATAAATAAATAAATAAGCACAGGGCCAGACACAAAAAAGCCTTCTACAAAATTATATAATACCCAAACCCAATGCAGGACAGACCACAGTGGTTTTGCTTTGTTTTACTCTGACCTCTCCTTTCCTGACTGTTTTTATTCCATGGATCTGCTGCTTCCCTAAGAAGGAATGAGTGAATCCCAGGCCCTCAGCTTTCCAGGGAGATAAGTGGGTCAGTGCTGGCAGCCCAGATTTGCAGCACACCAATGTCAGCCCAGCCCTGCAGTTGTGCTGAGTTATTCAGGGAGCTTCAAGAGTTCCAGAAATCCTGCACTGGGAGCAGATAATTAACTGTTGGTCCCTTTCACCTTCATTACCCTGAACAAATACAAACATGGCTTTCAGCTCCAGATCGGTTTTGCTTATCAAGATTTTATCTGACAGCAAATTACATGGTTTTCCACCTGCCCTTGGATAAAACCAAGGATTTTCTCTCTTTGTAAGTACTCCCTTGCCTCTGACCCACTGAGCAGAACACGTTGCTGGGATTAGAGCACATCTTGTCTTCAGGCAGCACACACAAAGAAACAATAATAAAGAAATTCCATATTTAATATGTCTAATTCCTTCATACTATTGGGGGGAAAAAGAGACTGTATGTTTATTTGTTTCCTTAATTTTGTACACCTAAAGAATGCTGCCTTAAGACTATAAAACCATTGCCTTAAGACTATAAAACCATTAAGAATAATTCAGCAGTGCTGACACCTGGCTATTGAAGAAGCCTCACAACACTTCCAGTTCTTATTTCCCAGTGGCTACTGTCGTGCTCTTTGCTGCTGACAAAGTGTTTGTGTTTTAACGCAAAGAAAATACAAAAGGCTCCACCATTTACTCCAACTACCCCCATGCACCTCAAAGTTAAAGACTAAGTTAAATTCTGTTTACAATACTTAAGTCAAACTGGCTTGGTTTGTGAGTTACACAGAACAGACATTTCCTGGTTTTCATACTCCAGATGCTCCTGCAGCCCCAGAATTCACTGGTTCCTACACTTTATACAATTACAGGATCTTTAAGGTTGGGAAAAAAACCTCAAAAAGATGGAGTCCAACTTATCCTATATAGATATCTAAGCAGAGATATGTACATGAATGCCTGGAGGCGAGTTAAGCTCTTACATTTCCCACTCCATGCCAGGTACAAGATTCCAAACGCGAGCCAGGCACAAGCTGCTTCCAACATGGGAGATAGTCTGGTATTTCCTAGAAACCACAGAGCATTTCCTCCTGCTTGGCTTGGCTGTATGTTTTTCCTTCCACAAATTCCCTCTGCAGCTTCCCAATCCCATGATTTGCTCCAGGGACTCCTGGGCTCAGCTCTCACTCAGTGGTCACAGCACCTTTGGCTGGTGTCTGCCCTTCTAGGAAAGGCACTAACAAACACCAGTGGCTCTTCTCACTTCCTTCCCAACTGTCCATGCTCCTTCAGGGTTTTTTTTCTACCTTGATGCTTATTATGAATTTTTCTTAATGCCAATCCCCCAAGAGTTACCCCACTCTTATAGTCAGTACAGTATTTTCCACTGGTTACAACTAAAGCCTGTTACCCCTACACACAGCACCATTTTATTTGCAATCACTCACACTGGTTCTACTAGAAATTAGACTAAAAAGCTTAGAAACAGGAACAGGAGCAGCAGAGGAGCAGCTTTTGTCGTGCAGCAGTGGGGAGCCCTTGTTTACACAGTGCTGAGTTATCGGGGCTGTGGGGGCTGTACAGGAGAGGTGTGGACAGCCCAGATAACAACGGCTCAGCAGCCACAGGGGTCAAGTTTAGATGCAAAGACACCACTCCTGTGAAGGCTCAGTAATACCTAACAGCATTTTACACTGCTGGCCAGAATGACACCGTTAGCAGAATTATTTCTCTGTGCTAAACCCAAAACAAGCCTGAAAAAGAAATAAAATTACTGCTTCCGAAGGCATTGTGAAGTTCAGTTCAATACAACAAAAATAAAGTCTAAATGTCAGGAACAAAACACTCCAAACTCTAGGAAAACTAGTGTTCTCTACGTTCTAAAGACCTTGTTATATTCAGAATCATTATTTCGTTTTGCCTCTGGAGGAAGCTGCTTATTTCAAGATGATTGTGTCCTTCCCTGACAGGCCCTTTCAACACGTACTTTTTAAGGTGCCAAATGATTAATTGGAAGAAATAAACGCTCTCTAGGTACCAAGCATAAAAATAAGGAGTGGGAAGAGGAGCTGATCCTCTCCTTGGCTGGTGGAGGAGGTGTTGGCTGGGGGCACCAAGAGCGGTGCAGAAAAGCCATTTATAGCCTGTGCAGCAGCTCAGAGGAGAGGGGGTGCTGAGGAAGGAAGTGACAACAAACCAGGAAGATTTTCCTTGCCAGAAGGTGATTATTAGCAAGAATGAAGAGTTTTAGCTTTTCTTTTGAAGATCTCTTTCCTATTATTGTCATCACACTCCTGAAAGACTCAAGGCAGTCGACACATGAAGCCAGGCAAGGTACAGACATTTCATCCATAAACAGAATATTCAGGAAACTGGAAAACCAATCATTTCAAAGGAAAAAGCAGTAAAGAGGGGTCTGGTGTCTTTTCAGCACACAAGATAAACCCAAATTAGAAGTTTTCTAATTTATGATGACAGAAAAATCTCCCAAATCAAATAAAACCCACGCCCGATCCAGGTTTCAAATGCTGTAATTATCCAAGCTTTGATCTTTAACTTTCCAATTCTCATACCAGGAGCTAGGGAAAAAAATCTACTTAATTTTTCTATAAAATTAAGCAGCTGAGCTGTGTCCTGCTTTGCCTCTGGTTCTTCTAAAACGAGCCATTATGATTATGCCTCTTTCAGTCCTCCCTTGGAATTAAGCTGGGCTTGGCTTCAGGCCAGAGCTGATTACTCCTGCAATTTCCTGTTCCTGAAAACGATGCACACACAACACTGGTCCCACCAGCCCCCAAAATTACCCCTAACTCTAGGTCAATGCAGACATTTCAGTGCAAAACCCTCCTGCACTGATGGGAAATGAAGACCTGGCACAGGAGGAGCACCAGCTCTGAGAGATCTCCTGAGTCAGAAGCTGCACAGACAGTTTTAAAAATATCTTTGTTTGCCAAGGAGCCCGAGACATCAGCCAGCCAAAGTGACAGCCCACAGCTTGAGTGTGAACGTTCAGAGCTGAATTCCACTGGCATGGATTGGGTATGAAGAGGAACTGCACAATGGAAGGAAGTTTTGACCATCTGCCTTGTTAATACACAACTCAGAGAAAAAATGGTGCTGATTTCTTGAAAAGGGCTGCTTTTTCTTTTTTTTCCATTTTCTCCTCTCCTTACTTTAATTAAAGAAGCAAAAAATGTGGTCAAATTGCCCCTTAAGTGTGACACTGCATTTTAGGAGAGCTCACAAGTCCTTACAAATCCCAAAAAGTATTCCAGCTGTTCCTCTGCAGCATGCCAGGAAGACAGCAACAGACCTCCACCTACTCATATCTTATGATATTAATATCATAAATATAATATTTTATTATATTATTTTGTCATGGACTCTGCTGTAACTGGGATGCTAGGCTTCAGAGGTCCTTCATAACCTGGATGAGCTTCAGAGGTCCTTCATAACCTAAATTATTTTACAATTATTCTAAGGATTCTAAGAGGTGAACTATATATTTTGGAGCACCAACAGAATTATTAGAACACAACATCAGATTGAAACCAACCAACATTGAAAATCCCAGCACAATAAGAGGGCCTGTGGGTCACAGCCCAGGGATTTTAATTTGGAAGCACCCAAATGCCAAGACAGCAAGTGGGAAGAGGATCCCAGGATTTCCATCTGTACTTACTATCCATCCAATGAATGCTGCCCATAAGGAGTAAGTCATGGCTCCAGCTCCTCTTAATTCCCAGCAATCAGGGGGGATTCAGACTGGTGAGATCAGCCAACTCCTCGCTTTAATTAATTGCTGAATGGAGTCAGTGCCTAGGGGAATGCTCCAGGCTGAGGCAGCACCTTCTGCCCCCACCCTCCCTGCTGCAGCCCCAGATAAAGAGTTCCAGGAACTGCCCAGCTGAGCTCAGGGATGAGTTACAGACCTCCAGCACAAGGGAAGGCTCCCCAGCCCTCCCCAAAACCCCAGCCAGCACAGCAGCCTCAAACAGGACAGCACTGCCCCATCCCTGCAGACCAGCCCCAAGAGCAGGGACAGAACTAATGGAATGAATCCATCCCAGATCCTCCAGGGCTTTACCCCAACACAGGCACCTCCAGGGTGGTCAGCAGGTGAGGAGAGGGCAGTGAGTGGCTGTTCCCTCTGTGGGGTGTCCAGCTCTGGGGTCCCAGCACGGGGAGGACATGGAGATGTTGCAGTGAGTGCAGAGGAGGGCACGAAGATGATTAGAGGGATGAGCAGCTCTCCCGTAAGGAAAGGCTGAGAACTGGGGCTGTTCAGCCTGGAGAAGAGAAGGCTCCAGAAAGACCTTAATGTGACCTTTCAGTATCTAAAGGGGCTCCAAGAGAGCTGGGGAGGGACTTTGGACAAGGGGGAATGGCTTCCCACTGACAGAGAGTAGGTTCAGATTCACGTCAGGAAGAAATGCTTCCCTGTGAGGGGGGGGAGGCCCTGGCACAGATTGCCCAGAGCAGCTGTGGCTGCCCCATCCCTGGAAGTGTCCCAGGCCCGGCTGGACAGGGCTTGGAGCAAGCTGGGCTAGTGGAAGGTGTCCCTGCACATGGCAGGGGCTGGAATGGGATGAGCTCTAAGGTCCCTACCAACCCAGACCATTCCATGATCCCTCTGGCCCCGGCACATCCTGGGCTGGGCAGGACAAGCTGGTTTTATGTGAAAAACTGGAGCTGCTGCTGCTGCTGCTGAATGCACAAGCAGTGCCTGGAGAAACACACGTGTGCCCCATGTGACTGAGCACTCACACAACACATTCAGCTCTCTCAGATCCTAAGGAGCTCCACTGCTCTGCTCAAAAATCCTTTAAATAATGGATGTTTCCCTCTCCCATGGGCAGTGGAGTACGTTCCAGTTCCACAGCACCAAGCATCTCATAAATGCCATCAGGCCTGACAGCCTCCCTGTTGCTATGCAACCCTGGGCTGCCTCTCCATATGAGTTTTCCCTGCCTCTTCCACAGGGATATGATACCCAGCCACCAATTACATCCTTGATGCTAAAGCCTGAGAGCATTTCCCTTACGAAACAGGAGTTGTTTTTACAGGGTGACTGCTCTAATTCTCCACCTTTCCATTGCTTCCCCATTGATGCACAGGACTGAATCCCAACCCTTCCTCCCTGGAAAGGCACAGCAAAAATTGCAGCAAGGCAGATGCGCTAAAGGAGCTCCAGGAGAGCTGGGGAGGGACTTGGGACAAGGACGTGGAGGGGAATGGTTTTAAACCGGCATAGGGCAGGTTTAGATCAGATATTAGGAAGAAATTCTTGCCTGTGAGGGTGGTGCAACACCAAAGAGAGACCCAAAGTCTACCCTGCATCGATTCTGGCCACAACAGAGAATGGGGTCACACGAATGCAGACAAAGTTGGTTTTGCCAGGGATCTGGTTACGATCACGCAGTGACATCAGCTCCCTGCTCCTGCAGTGACTCCTCCTGCCTTATCCTCCTCATTCCACACAGAATTTCAAAGACATTTGAGTTTGTCATTTTTTCTACCCTGCAATTGAGCTGCTCTGCCCTGCTGTGAACACTCACCACACACATCTCAGGTGGTTCAGGCAAGGCTGAAGCTGGGGCAGAGGCTGACTTGATGTGCAAAAAGCAGACGAGAATCTAATTCTAAATATAAGCCCTGCTAGGGCTGAGTGAGCCACACCAGCACTTCCTCTGAGAGGTGGGAACACAGAACACCACAGCACAGCAGAGGAACTAGCTGGGAACATCTATAAAACCCCTCCTATATCATCAGATTAAATTTCCTTTTCAGCCTCAGGCAGCCAAGCTGATAAGGAATGAACCCCTAAGAAAGCCAAGGCAGCAGGAAGGAGCCAGGGGCTCTGTCAGGAAGATCCTGAGCAGTGACAGGGAATCCAGGCTCTCCCCAGGGCAGTGTTAATAAAACCTGGCTCTGAGCATGGAACAGGATCCCTCGACTTCAACACTGCAGGAGGCACAAGCCAGAACAAGGCAATCTCATACTGGGATGCCAAGGAGGGAATAGATTTGCCTTTTTTTTTTTTTTTTTTTTAAAAGCTGCATAGTTGAAATCAACACCTCCTACTCCAAATGCTGCATTTCACAGCTCTTCTGCACAGTTAACGTCTCTCCACATGAGACACAAGTTAAACTTCAAACAAACATTCCTGGGGGGAAAAAAAGTGCTCCTTAGCTTAAAGCCTGGGATTAAAGATGTACAGAAAGTGATAGGATTTCCTGACAACAACAAACATGCTCGTTTCAACACACAGCTCGGGAGATGTTTTAGGAGACAGCAGTCAAAACACACATGCCATCACCACGCCAGGAGTGTTTCCCAAAACTTTCACAATATTACCAATTCCAATAAAAATGGATTGCCAGGATAGGGAGGGTGTGAGGCCCTGGCACAGGGTACCCAGAGAAGCTATGGCTGCCCCATTCCTGGAAGTGTCCAAGGCCAGGATAATTTTAAGCCCCTTTTCAATCCAAATTTTTCTGGGATTCTATGATTCTAGGGCTTGCATTCAGAGAAGTTTTTGTATGATACATTTCCCCTGAAAGCTGTCACAGCTTTAATAAAAAAAAAAAAGAGGCAGCAAGGTGGATAAGCACAAAGTATTAGCTCTAAATCTATTTATGCTATTTTCTTCTTGTTTAAGAGCATGGTAAAAATCAACTCTTTGCAGTCAGCATAGTGAAATCACAGAGTAAAGTTGTTTAAATAATTGTTTCTGTCAAAATAATGAGAGAACAACAAAGGCAGCTACCAAATGCCCATCACTATGGGTTTCTGGCCCAGATTTATCTGCCAGCTACGTTCATGGCCTGTTAAACCAAAGAGAAGTTATTAAGAATGAAAAAGCAGGAACTGTTTCAGCACTGGCCCTTGTATCTTCATTAATTAAACTGAACAGTTTCACTCCTCCCCCCAGCCCCAAACAAGACAAACAACTCATTTTTAAAGCCTGCTTGCTGCAAACTTGCTTCCCCCTACCCTAACAGCTCCCTGGGAATGTAAAGATAAAATTTAAAGATTAAAATTCCATTTACTGATAGTACCAAAATATTATTTTTGAGAACAACTCATTATGTTCTTGGTGAATATTAAGGCAGAACATTTCAGCAACTATTCACCATAGGGCCTGTACCTATTCCAAGTTCAGAATCAAAGTGCCAACTTGTAGTAATTTCTCTTCACAAATTGTTTGCTGAAGGATGTTCACCACAAAGGACAAACTTTTTGCAGACAGATTTGGGTACAACACAACAGGCACTGCAGGTCAAAGCTCTTTTATAAGCAGAGACACAGTCCCAGGTGAATGCAGATGCAGAACTCAAACCAGGACCCTGCCCTGCCCCAGAAAGAATTCTGTTTGAGGGGAAAAGGCAAAACCCACCAGCTCTCCTCAGCAAAAAGCTGTACAAGCTTAGAATGACACATCTGGAAAAATTAAATAAAAACTAAGATGGGAATTTCAGCCTCTAGCAGGGAAAGGGCTGTGGGATGCAACAAAAACCCTCAAAAGGACTAAGTGCCCTCCCAGCACATCTGGGACACACGCATCCAACAAATCACTCCACTTCCATCTTTATTTTGGAATGAAAAACTGAATCCAAACTAAGTAATGGTGATGCTGTCAGACGAATTTTGAATGAAAACAGCATTTTCTTTGACTGCCTGGTATAACAAAAGCAAACCACTACTAAATGCACTTAGGTGTTATTCTTAGCATGTATCAGAGCAATTTAGGTAAAACACATCGACCACTCTCTGCCCCAGAATTCATCTTTCCTGTTCTGTGTGAAACACCTCTGAGGTTTTCCATGCCTTTTTTTAGCAGTGTAAGTGGAGCCAAGGGAATCAAACAGCTTGCCCTGGTTTTATTGTATGGCAACAAACCTCGAGACCTAGAACAGTGCTGGCTGTGAAACCAGATCTCACACCTATAATAGAACCATGACCGACAGACCCTGATTAAATCTGAGGCCATGTTTAATGCATGTATCTCTGCTCCTCTTACAAAGACACCAAGCTGATGACATGAGATGAAAATGGACAATTAACTCCATCAAAACACCTGAAAGAAAAATCAGCTTCTATTTAAAAGGTCTCACTGCAAAGTAAAAACTTCTGCAAGCTCAGCTATGGATTTGCAGATGTGAGGGTGAAGAAGTTTACTCACACTGACTTAAATTGTGCTGCCTGAGTTGAATTTGGACAGCTTTCTGTGCTTTGTGTGAGCCCAAGTTCTCCACCAGTAGCCACCAGTGGCAGCAGGGAAGGGAGCTGGAAGTCCCTGGCTGTATCAGGCAGGAGTTCACGGGCACGGCTGCTCCTTGTTTAAAAACTCCATCAGCCCCGAGTGACTGCTCCACACTACAGCCCTAAAGCAGCACAGAAATCAGTTTACATGAATTGCACACTTTTTACTCATTCCATAGTTTTTTCTAGCACAATGTCAGTAGTTCCAAGGACTAAGACAGGACCCTGTTGCAATCAGGTAAAGAAATACCAGCTCCAGGTCTGCATTCATCAGTCATTTGCCACACACACAATGGCACCAACCACAAACTTCTTGGAGTGCTCAGACCTTAAGTTTGAGCCCAAGTGAAACCAAATTCACACATAAAGCCAAGCACAAGCAAAATTCCTGCTGAAACAGAGGAACAGCAGCTCCAGCACTGTCACCAGTGACTTAAGTGAAAAGGTCACCCCGTGTCTCCTGATTTCTGCTCTGTAAGCAGTGCTGTGTAGGACAGCAGAACATTTGCCCTCTGCAGGTTTCACATTCCCATTTTTCAGCCTTCTTTTACACGAGCTGCTCATTAAGATGATTCCAATAAATCTAAAACACCAGCTTAAAAAAGCAGCCAAGAGAACTTCACCATGCTAACACTGTAACAGTGGTTACCAAATATTTTCTTCTTCATTCTTTCGTGCTTACTTGACACGATTTTCTTTCCCAGTCTGTCCAAACAGGACATAGATAGCAAGCTGGGACAGAAATGCTCTACCCAGTGCTGATAGAGAGCAGTGGAAAGAGCCATACTCAAACACCACACCTGCCCAAGGAATGCAGCGTCACCTGCGCTCCTTCCCTGAGCAAACCCCGCCAGGCCACGGCAGAGCTGCCTGTGTTTACACTTCACAATGAGTAACTGTTTTGTTTAATAATAAAAAAAGAAACCAAAACATTTTAGCCACTTCAGAGAGTTTGGATTTAGCCACATGTTGGCAGCAAGGCTTGGGGCCCCTTTCCACACAACTCAACCGCAGCCGCTGGTCAAACATTGGGCTTAAATCACCAGCTTCAGGTACAACTCAAATCATTGGTTTCAGCTCCTCTCCATGAAATAAAACAGAATAAACCTTGCTTCCTTTTCACTCTCTATCACCCCAAACCTTTGCTGCTTTGCAGGATGTGCCAGAACTAGAATTGGGGGTGTCAATAATGGCCAGGAGGACCATGGCAGCTACAGCCCCCAGGAAACCAGCCTCTCCTAGGCCATGGAATACAGACAGTTCTTCCTGAAAACAACCTGGAGACCAATGGAAAAGGGAGGGGAAAAGGCTCAGTCTGGCACAGAGCTGTGGAAAACCAAGAGCTTTTCACCTTTCCTTTGCTCCCAGGAACTGCATCCTGTCTCTGCCACGCCACAGCCTTCACAAGTCACATTGACCCTACTGCTCTTATGGCACAACAAAGTAGGAAGCATTCTGAGAAAAAAACCACTTATTTTTGAATAAAAGAAGGAAATAATGATCTGCCTGCACAGGGACAGCACTTCACTCTTCTTCTTACAAATTTAGCTTCAGGCATTTTTTACTGGAAAATCACAAATACTGAAGCACACCCAAAGCTGTGCTGGCCTGTACTGGGGAACTGACCAACACCAGCCCAGTTTCAGCTTAACTTTCTAATTTCAGACCAATACATGTGCTACCTTACTGTCTTGCTTCAAAACCAACCATATTTTTCCCATTCCCTAAACCTTGATTCCCTGGCAAATGAAAACATCCACCTGTGCTGCAGGAAGAAAGCAGCTGGGAGCAGACAGACAGACAGCACTATCTGGAGGTGTTTTGGGGGCTGTTTTTAGATGGAAAAGCAGACAGGAGGGAGGTTTAGTTAGGAGATAAAATGCTGCAACAAACCCGAGGGTTTGCACTGAATTCTCTCCCTTGAGGGTCTCAAGAAGGTGCTTACAAGCTCGGGTGGCTCTGAGCTGGGCTGCCTCTTCCTCAGAGAGGAAAACCTCTGCTGACTCCGCACTGAAAACCTTCGGAAGGACTCTCTGCTCCGGGATGCAAAGTGCCTGAAGGAAGAGGTTCTCTTGAAAGGAGTCCTGGTGCCACCTTCCCCTCCACTCCGCTCATGAGCCACCGCAGTAGTGACTAAATTTAGTGCTTCCTGCAAGGATCTCCGCACTGTGCCCATCCACTGGGTCATGTGAGTTTGTGCCACTGTCAGTTTGTCTCCAAGGTAATCCATTTTTTTTTTTCCAGCAGAGATGAAATATCAATATTCAGTAGCAATTAAAATATATTCTCCTTAACAACCCTGATTTATTTTGCGAAAAGCGATTCCGTGTGTAAAATATTTCCAGCTAAGGTAAACAGCATTGCACTATCACCCTCAGCATATTCCTAAAATTAAATAACCAGAGATGTGAGGTGGGAGATTGGTATTTGTCAAGTAGGAAAAAATAAAAGACTTTTCCTACTTACAATTGGCTTTGCAGAGTTCCATCAAAATATGTTTAATTCAGCCATGTTAAAGAGATAAATCAATGTTTAAATCCTGACACAGTCACTTGAAACGAGTCCATTTGCAAGCAGAGAATTAGGCTCTTACTCTCTCATTTCAGAGCAGGAAAAGCAACACCCTTTTTCAGCCAAGTTTTTGTTCTGCTGTAAATATCAGAAGGATAAAACAAATCTTATTCTCCTGGCTCGGCCACTCGTCAGGTGAGAGTACATTGACCAAAGTTCTGGTGCTCCTATACAATCCATTTAGCAGCAAATCGATTAAATCTTCTAAACAATAAATCCAGGTTCTTCTCAAAAAACTCTGCAGCAGGGCGTCAGCAGCAGAACCCCCTCCTCACCAGCCCGGCTGCCTTCGGAACCATCCCGGAGCCGTCCCCTGGCAGAACTGCGGAGCGCAGCCGGGGGAGGCTGAAGGGGAATTGCGTCCAGCCCTCCCCGCGGGGCTGCTCAGAGCCTGCCAAAAGAGCTGCTGGATGACATCAGCTTCCAGAGGGGCTCCCAGCCGAGGGACAAACGCACCGACTGTCCCCTCGCCTCCTCTCCTGACACGGCCCGGAGCAGCTCTGCACGCACAGCTGTCTGCAGCCCGTCTGCCTCCCGGGCACGCTCCCGGCTAAGGCACACGAGGTGAGGAGCAGGAGAACGCCGCCGCTGCTGCCTCTGGAATGCCGATCCCTCCTCTCCGTGCCTGCCTCCTGGCCTGTGCTCTGGGGAGGAAACAATGAGGAGGTGACCAGCCGCAGAGGTCTGCCCAAGGAAGGATCTGGGCTGGGCTTTATTATAGTACAGGCAGGGTTACCATGGCAACGCGGGGAACAGCATCTGCTGGCTCCGGAGCAGGCAGGAGTTGCACAGATCTATTGGAATGATTCATAGTTTGCGTACGTCACGTGGATTTAGTGATTTTAACCCTTCCTGGCCAAGGCGGCTCTGCCAGGGAACGGCTCACACCCACACCGGGAGATTCCCACCGGGAATCCTGCACCTACACCCTCGGCCTGCTGCTCAAGGGGCACCTGGGCAGTGCCAGCACCTGTACCTGGCTCACTGTGCCATTCATGGCCTCAAAGAGGACACGTCCCAGTCAGTGACTGTGCTATCAGCACAGGATAATGATTAAGCCAGAGGCTCAAACCAAAGTCTAACCATTGGAAGCCATTTTTTTCCACTTTCCTACACCATTCCCTGTTGTGAGGAACAGCTCCATGTCCTTCCCCAGCTCTGCTCCCTCCCCAGCTGCTGGGAGACCACGGGGTTGGGACCACAAACCCAAAATGATTGAGGGTAAGGAGAGGACCCCAGGTGTCAACCAGCCATGGGATTCCTAGGAACAGCCCACTTGGGAGGACAGCAGGAATAAAAGCTATGAGTTTAAATCAATAAATCTCAGTTTATGACGTAAGTTTGGACTTAAAAGTCCAAAGTCAAGCCATGACTAGTTCAGGACCAAGGGGAAAGAGCCAAGACAGGCACGCTGGAAGCTGCTCGCTCTCTTGTTTGTTCAAGGGGGTTTGTGGCTGTTGCTTAATTTGCCATACAAAGTACCATGAACTTGCATCACCCTCTGCTCCCCTGAACCATCCAGGAAGAGATTCAGTGGAACAAAGAATTTCTAGATAACATTTGATGCAATGGTTCTTGCGTAAGGTTTATTGTATCAAAAATGTGCCTTGCAGACACGCATGAACCTAGATGCCCTGAGGAAACAAGGTGCCTTCCCTTTTAATGCCTGTTTAGGAGCTCAGCTCCACCAATCTGTAACTTTTCTCCAAGAAAAAATTCAGTGACAACCATTCCCTAATTTATTCTCATTTCTGAATGTATTTGTTTTGAACATTCGAAAATTAGCAGCCTTATAAAACCCCTCAGTAATCAAAGAAAATCCAGCCAACAGAGAAAAATCCTTTCCCCTCCCCCTCACACATCTCTTCTCCTAAAGAGCTGCAGGGTTATTTTTGTATGGAAATGGAAAGAGATAGTTTTGACCAGATTCCCCAAGAGCAGGGTGTTTCTTAAATTTGTAAACAAATAGGAAAAAAATAAATTTATCTACCAGAGTAATGGATAACGCTTCACGAACGATGGAGATCCTGCATCCAAGGCTGGAATTTAAGACTTACTGCACATTTTCATGCTGTTAAATTTAAGTGTGATATTTCAAACATCTGCTCCTTTGCAAGTGCAGCTCTGTGCCTGCTGCAGTGCAGGGATTCTGCACGGGGCACTCTGCCATTCCAGAGGGTTTCAGGCTCCATCTGATGCAGGAGCCCCCAAAATAGCAGCCCAAGAGCTCTGCCTGGAGCTGCCATGTGAGTTAGTCAGCAGTTCCTTCACCTCTCCAGGACGGGCAGAGCAGAAGCCAAATTTAACTCCCCATCTGGAATATCACCTGGGGCAAACAGGAGGAGAGGCACAGCCAGATTTCAGCCAGGATGCACAGAGCAAGGTGTTCCTACAGCTCGCTTCAAGGACTCCTCACATGTGCATGGAACTTGAAGGGTCTGAAAATGCTCTACAGAATATATTCCACTTTTTTATTATACCTCCCTTGAAAAAGAATGCTATACCAAATATACCAGCTTTGTCCTCAGAAGATCGGAAAACTGCTGATTTGAGTCTTTCTGCAACACTAAATTTAGGAACTTCTGGCACCATGTGAACACTCTGCTGGGTATTGAAGTATCTAAATTACTGCTTAGATTTACACCTCAATTAACATCAGGGCAAAATGCTTTGGAGAACAATCCAGATGTACCTTCACCATCAAATTCAAATAGTCAAGAGATTTTTCCAGCACTTCAGCTAAACTTGCAGGGGAGTGGAACACGATGAGCTTTGAAGTCCTTTCCCTTGGAAGCCATGGGCACCTTCCACATCTTGGGCTGGTCCAAGCCTCATCCACCCTGGCCTTGGACACTTCCAGGGATCCAGGGGCAGCCACAGCTTCTCTGGCACCCCGTGCCAGGGCCTCAGCACCCTCACAGGGAGGGATTCTCTAACTGGCCCCCAGCCCAGCAGTCCTGGCTGAGTGAGGGTTTGTTCCTGAACAAGAACAGCACAAGATGATCATCTGCCCTCGACAAATCCGAGTGATTATCTCACCCTGGGTCTGTCAGGGATCTACAGCTTCAGAAAACAGAGCACACACACACAGCTACCCAAACTGCATGACTAATTGCTTCAGTATAAATGGGACCTCGTTATTCAAACATCGCTGGATACTTCCATTATTAACATCTATTCCACCTACAGCTCAAAACCACAACAAGCACAAAGACCTAACAACCCTTGTTTCTCCCCTTATTCAGTAGAAAACAAAATTCCATGGTTACATTATATTTTCCAAAAGCCTCTTACAGCACATTTGGAGCTTCACCTGCTCTCCAGTACATGTAATTATGTTAATGACTCTGTGGGATTGCAAGGCCAATTTAAAGAAGGCCTGCAAGCAGCAGAGCACAGAACACACAGCCCTGGAGGGGCAGGTGGGACTTGCAGCCTCTCTGTGGGTGTGAGTCCTTCCAGCCCATGGGGGTCCCCTGCCAGCAGCTCCATCCCAGCACCATGGAATGAGGAGAGAAATCCAGCTGAAGACCCACCAAGACACCTGGGATTAGTTTTCACCTCGACTGGGTCTCCTGAAGGATCCTTTACTAGCAAAGCAGATGGGACAGGACAGGCAATCTTAGTTAGGGCTAAGTGTGACAACAGTTTCTGCTCTTCTCTTGTGGCAACCTCAGTCAGGAATTCACTCTCTGATGGGTTCCTCCTGTCACTCCACTCCAATTAGCAATTAGCATTAATTCAGGCATTCCCAAAGGGTTTTCTGTGAGGCATCATCCCACCTTCAAACAGCAGGACCCAGCACCTGTGAGGACCACGGGCAGCTCCAGTCCCACCTTGTGACACCCCTAGGAGCAAAGCCTGTCCTTGTAAGGCTGCCCCATCCCTGCATTCCACACCAACTCTCCTTCTGCTTCGTTAGTAAGAGAACTTAATTTAACCTCTTGTGTTTGGCATGATGGACTATTTAAAGATGCAGCACTGGGCTGGGCTGCACGGCTCCAGACTCAATTACTCTTGGGCTCCTCAGACATGACAAACAACTCATGGTTTTATAGGTTCCTTTTTTTTTGCCTCTGTGTTCTGTGTTTTGCCAATGGAATTGTCGCATTCCAACAAGGAGCAGCAAGCATTCATAACTACAGCCTGAAATTCTCACATGCAACGCCTCACCATGAAGATTTCACCACATCACCTTCCAATTCTCATTTAAAGTACAAAAGAAATGCTTGGCTGCACCTCTGGCAGGGAGAGACCAAAGCACAACAGCTGGAGCAGAGGATCTGCTCCATAGCAGATACCCAGCTTGCCCTCCATTCCAACCCAGGAATTCCCATGACAGCCAAAGACAAAAGGCCTTGGTGGTTTTATCTGCTCTGTTTTGTGGGTTTTTTAAAATTTTCATGGTGATATAATAAAGGAATTCACTGAGATGCCCAAACAGCACTTCAAGTCAAAAGAAAAAGGGGGAAAAAAACAAGAGAGAGGAAAAAGAGTGGAATGGACAGTGTTTTAACACAAGGACTTTGGACTGTGTCCATAAAGAGAAACCTCTTTTGTAACCTGAAACCCCGGGTATCTCAATATTTACACCAAATATTTGGTTTTGATTCTTACTTTCGTTTTCTACTGAAATTAAGCAGGTTACACTCACAGCCACAGCTCTAATTAATGGTTATTCACAATCTTGGACAACTTGCAGAGAGACCTTGGTAATAAAGATGTTCCCCAAGCACATACAATCTACAAGAGGCTGAAATTCCATTTCCATACTTTTTCCTTCTGCTGGGTAATTTTAAAAGCTCCCAGAGGCCTCACAAACCAGTGAATAAGGAGAGGCTGTGAAAGCAACAGGCTCTGCATCAACACTGGTAAAGTTTACACAAGCACACACTGATATGAGAGGTTTTTAAAGTAAGGTGCAAAAGCATTTCATAAAAGATCCCTTCAATGGCTACTTTAAAAATCTTTTTTTTTTTTAAACAGAAATGAAAAGTAAAAAAAAACAAATTAAAACTGTATTCCTTGTACTCTTTACAGAAGTACCCTTGTGATAAAGAAAACACATTAATAGTTTTCATGACTGAACGAATGCTCCACATACTTGTTTATACCTGCCAGAGCAATTTTTCCATTCTACTGCCATGGTGATCCTTGATGGGATCAGCAAAAAAATGAATTTTCCCATTTTATTTGTAAACGAAAAGTCAGCCATCCTTTCTCTGCCGAGGATTCTGGGCACTTTTGCAGTACCATGTCATTATTTCAAGATTAATAAAAATCTGTAAATAAAGGTGACTGTGAAATAAAATTTTTACTCCAAGTTTTTAAACTATTTAAATGAAACTACCAGTCATAACTGCAGCAACTAAAGCACAACAATATTTCAGAAAATGCCAATTCTTTTGTCCCCCAAACTACGTTTCTCCTGAACCTAAGCAAGGCCCAGTTAAACATCCTGAACATACACAGCTTTTGTGCCTTGAATTGTTTCATTGTAAAACAAAGCTATCAATGCTGAGGAAACCAGCTAAAAATACATGAGGTTGTTTGCAAGCCCATGTCCATAATCCTGCAGCACTTCCCTTCCAGCTCAATGGAGGAGGAAAAACTGAAAAAACAGAAACAGGAAATTCCTACAGCACAAATACGCTGGAAAGGACTAAAACAATTTTCTTTACATTTGTTTGTGTCCAAGGGATCAAGCCAGGCAAAAGATGGATGGTTACAGGTTGTTTTTAATTTGTACAAACAAAAATCCAGGATGAGATGTCTGGAATGGATCTCCCTGCACCAGGGAGGGAAAACAAAGTAATGCCATAGCCAGGGCTCCCTTGGGAATTCCAACATGGAACAGCTGCTGCTCCACCACTAGACCCAATGGACATGTTAAGCACAGATAACCACAAAACATCTTCAAAAGAGACTTCTCAGGCACAGAAGAAGGTCTAAAGTACCTTCACCTGCTGAACTTTTCTCCCAGGGCACACAGGGTGAGCGGAGTGCACAGAAACAAGCAGGAGAACACGCTGCTCCTGCTCCACACCTGCCTGAGGAGATGTCAGAGCATTTGTTCTCCTCACTGACGGTGGGGAAATCTCCAGCTACTGAGGGCTCAGATCTGACTCACAAAATTCAGAGAACACTCTGAAGGTAGAGCTTTTTTTTCATGCAAGGGATTTCCTTCTTCAAAGATCAGTAACAAGGAGCTGCTTCCGAACCCATTCCAGCTGTTCCTGGTGTGATCACACGCTGCCCAAGGCCTGTCTGAACACTGTTCTTCCATCTTCCCCCCACAAAACACCATTCCACGTGTCTTTAGGCACTGCTTGAGGGCAGTGAATTGACCAAACACCAGCTGTAAGTTAATACAATAATTCCTTCACCCACTTTAACCCAGCTGATGATGAGAGCAGAGGATTTATTTGAGATGGCTGTATGACCCTGAGTGCACACACCTTCCTTTACTTCCAGGTCTCTCTGCTCTTACTGCCTCCTCCTCCTCCTCCTCCCAGACACAGCACAGGACATGACAGCACTCAATCCATTCTTCCTCCCCTTAGAAGAATTTATTGCTCCCTTACCAGGATTTATTGCTCTCCACCATGAATCACTAACATTTTTCCAAGTTTCCAATCACCAAACACTACATTTTTTCAAGTTTCATTCAGGCTCTGGATTTACCCAAAGTTACATTTTAAGAGCACCTGTGCCCTACAGTACAAATCTTTTGGTATCCTGAGGAAAGTCCTCTACAAAGATCTGCTTTCCCTGTGTTCAAGTAGCTCCCTGAAATCCCTGTTTCCTTTCAGCACAGTAAACACACACTGGCTGCATGAACAACTCACCACTGCTGAAGGGACAGGAACAATAGTGGGAACTTGGCTGTCTCCCAGCATCAGCAACACGGACAACAGCTTGGGAAAGCAGGAACTGAGTCAAAACAACTTTAGATCAAAATATTAGAAGGGAGGCAGTGAAGTTACCTCTGCTTTGTGTGCATAAATGAGGTTTAACAATCCTTTTCAGCCTCGTGTTACAGAATGGTTTGGGTTGGAAAGGACCTTAAAGCTCATCCAGTTCCAACCCTGCCATGGGCAGGGACACCTTCCACTAGCTCAGGGTGCTTCAAGCCCTGTCCAACCTGGCCTGAGACACTTCCAGGGATGGGGCAGCCACAGCTTCTCTGGGCAATCTGTGCTAGGGCCTCACCACCCTCACAGAAGAACTATTTCAGAACCATATTCACAATTCCAGATTTAAAATAAGAGGAGGGAGGGCAGGCACAGTCAGCCCCACTTCCAGCTGCTCTGAGCCTGGAACGACACAGTCACTATAAAAAATTACCAGGCCTACAAATGATTGCATCTTACTCAATGAAACCCTTATTGGGACAAGTTAACCTAGAATGTGCTATTCCATGTGAGCATTTTATGGTAAATTAAACTTAATACCACAGCTCATTAGAACAGACTGCTGTGTGCTGAGCACGTGTCCCTGGGCTGGGAGCGGGGATGTGGCCGCGGGCCAGCAGCGCTGCGTGGTGGAACAGCACTCCCTCGTGTTCCCACTGGGAACGGGGCTCCTCGGCCAGGCTGACCTGTCTGCCTGCTCCCAGCAATGCCACAGACACCACAATTCCTCTTCTACAGCAGCAGCTGGGAACTGGGGAAATGCCTTTCCAGATTTTCCTGTGCAAGGGCGTCATTTACCCAGGTTACAGTCATTTACACAGGTTACTGGAGGGGTAACCCAGGTTATCTGCTCCTGCTGACACCAGGAGAGCAGACACCTGGGTGGGAGGGGCTTTTAACCCTTTGGAAGAAACATCCCCACTAGCAAAAGCAAATCCCACAAGGGAAGAGCAGCACAGTCCACAGGAACTTTGCAGAAATGGAGAGAGAGAGAGGAGACAGCATACCTGCACACAGCCCCTTCCCTCTCTCAGAGCAGGGATAACTCCCTCGAGAGCAGGGATAACACCCCTCAGAGCAGGATGATCATCACCCGTGGCTCCAGAGCAATGATTTCAGTTTCCTTCCATCACACCAAGCCACCTCCTCTCGCAGTGACACGTCAGGACAGTGGTTATTAACCAGCTGCTGCTTCCTTCAGAGTCACCTGACAGAACATATCAAAACTGCTCTTTAAATGTAGCAACCAAAATCTTGTCAAAACAAACTCTAAGTCTTACTTATTCCTTAAATACCCCAATTTTCATTTGATTTTGCAATTGTTCATTCACGACTATCAATAAAGAACAAGGTCTTTTTAAACATCACAGTGCTGCAGAGGAACATTTTATTTAAAACAAGCATTTGCTTTGAATGCTTTCAGGATGTAGCATTTCTTTGCTGTTTGAAAAATGACAAGTGCCAGACTGGGGAAAAAAACAGTCCATCAGGACTGGTACCAGCATGGGCAGGAGACCCACCACCACATCCATTCCAGAAAGCCAAATCTGAGCAGTGAACCAGAGCAAGAACTGCTGACAACTGAGAAGACCGAGGGCAGGAACAGAACTGACAGAGCAGTCCAGTAGAGGCTGTGTCCATCAGGAAGCCAAAAAAACCTGGTTCTTGGACAAAGGGCACTAGAACAGGAAATCCCAGTGCTGTGGCTGCACACCTGGCACGACCAGTCTGACCCTGTGACTGATGAAAGACCAGGGAGCTGCACTCACAGGACTTCCTGTGCAAGCCAGACCTAAAGATGTCTTCTACCAACTGCAGCAGAGCTCCTCACCAGCTGGAAAAGGGGTGATGGACACCCCATGCACACTGGAAAATACTCAAATATATACAAGCTGTGAAAAAAATGTGTCACTGGACACAAAGACACTTCTCAGAAAGCCAGAGGTGTCACCCACCCACAGGACACAGACGTGTGGTGGTCACAGCATTGCACACGGACAGGGGCAGACCACAGACCCTGCTGTGCTCAGAAAATGCTGTTTGTCACAGCCAGACACATCCTGCCCAAAGATCAGAGAGCAATCAGCACGGAATTAGCAGAGAGCTGGCACTGAGTGGGTCCAGTGATGTCCCACAACTCCACCACTGTAGGAGTAAAACAAATAAACGGCAGAGGACAGTAACCCAACAGTAACTCCATAGAGTAGCCTTAAAAGCAGATTTTCATGATAACATTTTTTAATTAAGAGTTGTAGCTTCTTCAGGTGTGTCTGCCTAATGAATAAAGCATCTTAGCTCCCTAAGACAGATTAAATAACACTTGACAACCAACCCCAACATCTCTGGTTACTCCTGACTGTAAGCAGAGAGAACAGATAAGTATCTCCTTAGTAGCCTCCAGCTGCAGCAGCAGCACAGAAAGTGACAGAAGGCACAGTTGTGCATGTCCTTTAAATTTCTTTTTTTAACATCATGAATATCAGAACTGTCATTCTGATATTTTCTTGCAGTAAATCAGGAAGTGTGCATGAATGAAAGTGCGTAAGGAATGCTCCAGGGCCTCTAAAAGAAAATGTACACCCAAAAAATACAACATTCTGTTCTGTTACAGCCTGGAACTGCACAATACTGGATCCCACCATCCCAGGCACCTTCTAGATTGATCCAAAGTTTGGGCTGGTTTGGGATTTTTCCCATGGTCTTATGGAAAATCCCATGTCAAAGCAAAAGCAGGGAGAGAGCTCTTTCACATTTCTCACACTGACAAACCACGAAAAACATCCACCTTCTCCCCACAGTAATGACTAATTTTTTAGTTTGCAATTTAAATGAATCTTGTCTCTTAAAAATACAGCTGGTCAAATAAAAAACTTATTTAATGTCCAAGCACTCCCATGTTTTATGCTACTACAGTCTCCAGCAGAAAAAGGTTTCCAATAAAATCCCCAATTCTTCAAGTAGAATTTTCTCTCCCAGCAGCAAGAAATTCACAGGGGCAATCTCACCTCACAGCTGATCAAAGGACATATAGGCAAGGATTGCCAAAGTAAACTCAAAATGAGGGAAGGAAACGCTTTGCTACAGTTTTAAAACATAGTAGCAAACAGCTAACATGAAAAGGTTTGGTGCTGATCACACCCTGAATTGACAGCTGAAAAAATGAATTTCAATGCAAATACAACAAGCAAATGAAACGTGATCTTTGATAAGTACAGGAGAAATTAAAACATTAATTAGTTCAAAGCAATAGAGTATTTATTCATAAAGGCTTTTCAGCTCGAATGCATGTTTTACAAATGTGAAAGTTTCAGACACACAGCAGTCCCTGTGCAGAGCTGGCAGGGCAGCACAGCCAGAGCCTGCTAAAAAGAGCTTTTCATGACAGACAGCCCTGAGGAGTGTTGGAAGAGGAAGTGCTCACTGAGACACCGAAACCCATGAAGAGTCAAATTAAAAACAAGTAAGGAACTGTAAAATGACACACTCCTAAAGCCATGAGCACGGCTGCTTTCCTGGAATTGCAGGCAGTGGCTGTACCAGCAGCAGGGCAGGAGGGTTCTGGGGCAGCAGCCCCAGAGCCAGGCAGAGCTTTTACACAAAGAGGGAAGAATATTCCTAACGCACACTAAACTAAACCACAACTCCCATAGTTCTGCATAAACAAGGAAGAAATGTGATTCCTTAAAAGGGCTTCCAAGGCATATTTGGGTAGTCTACAGCTTTAAGTATTAGAGATAATAGAGCCTTTCTCACCCAAAATAAATCCTGAGTTTCACATTACTACTCAAAAAGGAACTGCTGAGGAAAGCTTCAGCACCGATGTACATGCCCAGGATTTCTGAAAAGAGTGGAAACAGCCAGTTCTGGGAGCACACCGACATTGCAGAGCACACTCACCCACAGATACTGCAGGAACTTGAGCAGACGTGGACAGTAATAATACTCCATTTTCCACAGCTCCGAGTTAACGCCAACCCATCCCTGTTCCAGGCAGCTCCTGGCTCTCCCCGCCTCCAGCACCAGTTAAAAACAGAGTGGAGCAATTAAAAGCACCATGAATAATGTACTGAGTGTGTCTGGCCCCACGTCACCACCACCACGAGCTGGGGCTCCTCAGGAGCAGTCGCTGCAGCACGTGACCCAACCACTTGTTATTGAGCAGCCCACTGCTCCCAACTCTGTAATCTGGAGTGGCTCAGGCTGGAATTAGTGACAGGACTTTGGGTTTTGCACTAAAAGCCCTCCAGAAGGAAAGGGAAGCTCTAAAGCCCCTCAGTTATGAAATGCTCAGAACACCGGCGGGGTCGCTCGCTGACCTTGTTTTTTGGGTGATGTACAGGAAAGACAAAAACCCACACGTGGAACAAGAGGAGCTGCTGGTTTTATGTTCTTTGAATATAAAAATGTCTTTTGTGAACGAGAAGAAATAGGCACAACCAAGTGGCTTTTTATACACCCCTGGAATGTTCCCAGGGAATGAAAACTGCCAAAAAAGGAAGAAAGCCCAGGCAGAGCTTTACCCACCCCCGGGTCGTTCTCCTCGGGCTGGGTCTAAAATAGAGAGTGGTGGAGTTGTTGGACATTAGCAGTGGGTGGTTTGTGAAGAGCAAAAATGGGATTTGTAACACTGCTTTTTTTTTTTACTTGCATCCTTTTTTTGATAGGAAAAGGAAAGCTAAGTGACAGGAGCCTGTCCAGGGAGGGTCCCTGCAGTCTGTCCCCTCCCAGCACTGCTCACACACTTCCCAAGGAGGGACAAGGTTGAGGTGACACAAAACAGCTTCCAGGATGCTGCAGCCTCCTCTCCTTGAAATTTTGGTACTTCAAGGAAACTACCTCTCACTTTTCTAATCATCACCTATGAATTCCTCTAGAGTTGACAAAGTATTTTGATTTTCTTTCAGGTTGAGTCAGTTTTTGGGGTAACAGAACAAGTCAAGATGGCTTTCAGAAGGAACAAAGCTCCAGTATTAGAGGCTTTACACAATCCAGAAAAAGAGAAGGTGTGGTTTCCAGGGGGCAGGAGACAGATCTGTCATGGGCAGAACTGAAAACAACTGGTGAACTGTGACAAGCCAAACCATAAATTCATCTGCACATGTTTATAAAATATTTATCTTTTCTCCCTTGCACTTCATTTCCAAGATATTTTAGGAGTCAGCCCATGATTTTCTTCAACAAATCCTCCACCCACACATCAGTGTCTCATATAAATGCATCTTTCTGTAAAGACCATTAGAGTGGTTTTCCTCCCTAAATGACAAAAACCCCTAGACTTTAATATAAAATAAATAAATAATATGTGAAAGGCTTCAAAATAATTCCTGCCTATAGCAGGTCTAGTAGCAGTGCTCTGTTCTAACTCCCCAAAGCAGCAGTTTGGGTTATACTGCACTGAAGCTGTTCCATGTCCAGCTGAAAGTGCAATTTCTCCAGCCTCACAGCACAACTGCAGTTCCTTTATTTGGAGGATGAGTCCCAGCACACATTCCTCAGGTTTTAATTCTCAACACTCTTATCAGTCTGGATGACTCAATCAGGAATCCAGGCTTGTGACTGAGCGTCAGCTCTGATGGCATCACACAATTTATGGAAACGCCTCCTGGGCTGCCCCTGGACCTGCAGGGAACTGAGAGGGAACAGCCCCACATCCAAGCACAGGTACCAGCCCAGAGAGGTTTGAGTGCTCAGGGCTCACACCTGTCCCTCCACCTGCATTCCAGGTCTAAAGGAAAAGATCCCAAAAGAGCCCAAGGCCCTGAGCCTGCTGCAGGCTCTGAGAAGGGAAGGGAGAAGAAGGGAAAGGGAGAAGAAGGGAAGGGAGAAGAAGGGAAGGGAGAAGAAGGGAAGGGAGAAGAAGGGAAGGGAGAAGAAGGGAAGGGAGAAGAAGGGAAGGGAGAAGAAGGGAAGGGAGAAGAAGGGAAGGGAGAAGAAGGGAAGGGAGAAGAAGGGAAGGGAGAAGGGAGAAGAGGACCCTTGCTGTCCAAAGCACAGAACTTCATTTTTATACCTATTTTGTGCTGCAGCAGGGCTAATAGAGAGGTAAGTACCAACCATAGTAAAACCACAGATGATGACAGTCCAGCAGTGATGCTGGAATCTTTAGAAAAGCCTTAGTCTGTTTTTTAATCAATACAAACTTAAAATAGCTGAACAATGTGATCTAGATGAGTGTTAAATCTCCAAAGTATCATCCTTTGCTATTTCAAACACCAATCCCATATTACCACTTGTATTTTGCAATGGTTGGTTTCAGAGTTATCCTATGTAATGTTATAAAAGCCTAATTACAAGCAGATTCTCTGGAATATAATCACAATTAAATGAATTCTCCAGAGGTAAAATGATACTACCACACCTTGCTTCCATTTGGAATTGTGTTTATAAGAACCTAGCTCATCAGCTGCCCTGGAAAATGCCATTCAAGCAGTTGTTTACTATCACAGACACATGTGGAATAATGCAACAAATAGATATTTTTGTAAACTCGTTTGGCAAATATAAAAGGGTATCAATAGCAGTTCTTCACTGCTTTAGTGGTGAACGTGAATCAAAAGGAATAATTTATTCTACAACAAGATTTGTCACTCTGAGCACTCAGTCTCACTAGAACAATACCAATACCCTCACTGACCAGCAATATGGACTGCAGAATATATTTTGTCACTAAGGCACAAGGAAAAAAAAGTAACTTCCCAACTACACAGACCAGAAACCGCTCAAAGCAATAAGCAGCAGGATGTTACATTTCCATCTAATCCCCCTTTCCAGCTGCACCTAGGGAAATACAGGCTGTGTTATTTACTGTGACTCTTGTGGCTCTTTCCTGACCCCTCGTGTCTGTCTGTCCACCTCACACGGCTCGGCTGTGTCTCCAGCAGAGGGGAGTGTTGGAACACGCTGATGGAACTGCAACTCCGCACCCAAAATCTGTTTTCTCCAAGGAAAACAAAGGCATAGCCTTGGTGATATGGTTTGGTTTTACACAATCTTCTGCAGTACCTCTGTGGGGCTTTGGAAAATATCAGTGTGGTGAGTTTTCCACCTCCCAAATGCAAGTCAAAGCCCCTTCCGTGCACTCACTCACACTTTACACCCAGGAGGAGCAGCTGCCCTTTGGCTCCCACGGCACTGCACAACAAACACACCCCGAGGAGCCTTTCCAAAGCAACACAAAGGAGCAAAGCACTCGGATCCTACTCAATTTCACATAGGTGAGCTTTCTCTTTTCGTGGAGCTGAGTCTCCCTTTCCCATCTTCCCCTCCTCTCTCAGGCTACACTTGGTGAAGCTGAAGGATTATTCTGAGTAACCTCTCAATCAACAATGAAACTGGAGAACAACAGTTGTATTTATCTGAGTACAGCACCTGAACAGTTCAGCTATCCCAGCACTACTTCCAACAGCCTTTCTGTCCCACATTTCCTACCTGGCCAACACCACCTTTATATATTTGCACTCTAAGCTGATGGCACATAACTTTTAGGTGTTGGATAAACACCCATTCTGTCAATTACCCAAATTCCCTAAGATGAACCATGCTAAAAATGGGAAAGAAAAAGGAACATTAGCCCTTGGATAACTTCCATGAAGCTTAAAGACTAGAACTGAAGAACAATCTGAGGCCATTTCCAAAATTCCAATTAGGAAACCTGTTTATAAAATCCTTGTAGATTTAGGTGTAGTCTTTTTTTTTTTTTTTTTTTTTTTTTTTAGAAGGAAAGAAACCACTGAGTTTTCTTTAATATTTTTGTGTGCTCTCTGCTAAAGAGCTGCAAACAGCAGAGTGAGTCATGACAGAACAGGGCAGTGCAGCACCTCACTGCAGAGTGTGCTGGCAGAGACAGGACAGGGGAGATGTGGCCTTGGAACAGTCCATGGGACAACATCCTTCAGTCTCCACTTTCCAAACCCTTTACTTCCCTCAGAAAACGTTGATATTGCATTTATTGCACATCTTTTGGAACATCTAGACTTTTGTTTTGTGTTTCAGAACAACAGCTGGATGTGGGATGCTATTTCACAACATAAAATTTCTCTGAGGGCTAAAGTCAGGACATCCTTTTGAAACTGAGGAGAACAGCACCCAACAACTTCATGAAGGAATTCACTGCAACAGTTTGTGTGTTAGACACAATCAAACCACCCAAAATGTCAGCTGTGATCTTTCACAGAAACACTTCTCTGCGTGCTGCCGACAGAAAGACAATTAAACCCATAATTTCTCAGACTGGGACACAGTTCTATTTGTCTGCACAAGCTGAGAAAACAACAAAACCCGTAATGCTCTAGAGCCATCTTGAGTTCAGGATGGAAATTCTTCACTCAGAAAGCAAACTGAACAAGCTGCAGGGCTGAGCTTGGTGTTGGAAGCTTCGGCAGGGAGCAGTGGGGTGGGATCCCAGGGAGGGGCAGCCTCACCAATCCAACCCAGCAAAATGTTTCTCTGCTTGGCAGACACATCCTTCTAGCAGAGCCCTTTGCAAAAAGGAAAACAAGGCTGCAGCTCCCTGATCCAAACCCCAAACCCCTCCTCCAGGGTCACCTACCATCCCAAAATCTGCTCTTCTCTCCTTGTAGAAACTGTGGTGGCTCCTCTGTGTAGATGCTGAGGAAAAGTCTGTTCCCTCTGTTTTGTCTGAGCTCTGCTTGCTCCACTCTTTCCTGGGAGCCTGTAAAATACAGTTATGAATGTAATTAAATATACATGCATATGCACACACATATATGCATATTTTATATATACATAAAATGCCTTTTGGGAAAAAAAAACCAAAACCAGAAAACTCAAAGCTGAAAACACAAAATGGAAAAACATGATAGCCATGAACACCCTACACTTTAATCACAGAATTATAGGACCATTAAGGTCCTTCCCAATGAAATGCAACCTCTGGATTTCTCTCACATGTCACTGTGTGAAGGGAATCTCTTGCCTCTCACGAAAGTCAGGGAAGCAGTGGAGTTTCACAGACAAATGGAGGCCATTCACCCAGTAAAAATAAAAATAAAATTTGCTTCCTTCAGATAAAGACAAAAAACAAAGAGATGCCCAAAAAGATCACTGCTGACAATTTGTAAAATAAACCCAAATTACTTCTTCTCAAGTAAATATAAAATTGAAGAATTAACAATTTAACCTTCCAGGTTCACAGCATTACAAAAAAAAAAAATAAGCACACTTTTTAAAGCTTTTTCAAGCTCTCCACAGAAACATCAAAAAGTATTTTTAGACTCGAAGCAAAAATGAGGTCACCTAGTGCAATAGCCATTGCTCAAGAAAAAGAGAACCCAAAAAGAAATGAATTCCAGTGAAAAGTATGGATCTGCTGCCTTGCTGCAGAATACTAAAAAAATGCTGCAAGGACACAACAAAATCCTTAATAAAGAAAAGTTCAGTTACAGTTACATGACAAACTTGGCTATCATTTGAAAATACCTTTTTATCCTCATGGAAGAATGGATCTGACTGAGCTGACACCTTGTGTTTCCACGAGTTATCCACATTTTCCAAGGGGAAGCTTGGCCTGGATCGATGCAGCTCCTTCCTTGCCCTCATCTCCTGCATGAGGGGCAGGCTGTCCCTTCCTTGGCGGCATTTTTCCGAGTAGGATCGCCTGAGATCCGCGGGCACAGTCCCAAACCCAGACATGTAGCCCTTCCAATCCATCTTACTTTTGAAAGAGTCACCCTCACACATTTTATTCGTGCTGTCTTTGCTTCTCAGTGTAGAGCTCCTCACCACGTTTTTGCTCCAATCACCCTCTGGAGACACCTCCAAGAACTGTTCTTTTGTCACCAGCTTCTTCTGCAAGAGCCCATCATCAGCCTTCAGGGACAACTTGGAGGCCAGATTGACTTCCAGCCTCTGCTCTGTACTCACTACATTTATGGGCTGAACCTTTTCAATCACAAATTTTGCACCCTGATTTCTGGAGGTCAAGCTCACTTCCTCGTCCTCATCAACAATGAAAGTTTTCTTCCTAGCAAATTCTACAGGTGAATTTACAAACTTCTCTGGAAAAATGCTGCTGGGGTTTCCCCAGTAAGGAGGGCTGACCTTTCTGTCTTTGGACTTCTGCTTATCGAATTCAGGGCTCCGTAATTCCAGTTTCTCTTTGCTTTTTTCATTTAGGATTAGTTTCTCTGGCCTGTGCTGCTCTTCTGCACGTTCACCTGGTTTGTTATTAACTGAATAGTGGTCTGATCCACTCCGCCACTCGTTCCAGCTGTAGGTAAGACTCATTCTATCCGACACATTTCTCTTGTTCTTTGATTTCTCCCAACTCAGTGAGCCAAGATCTTCAGAGAGCTTCTCCTGAACTTTACTGGCCTTTGCTGATTCTTCTTTATATTCTGCCATAAGCGCATCAATATCGAGAATTTGGGATCTGTACCCATCCTCAGCTTTCCTTCCAGGCAAATCAGAATTATTGTCACTCCTTTTCTGGGGGCCCAGCTCACTGTCCTTGCGCGCCTGCGCGGAACGCGGCGGGGACCGGGGTTCGTGGTAGGAGGAGACTTTCCTCCTGCCACTCTTGAGATCAGCTTGAGCTGCACTTTCCAGATCATGTTTTAACAGGAAAGCATCAACATCTATAATTTTCTCTTTAGAACAATCCTGACCTTTCTCGTGATGCTGTTGGTTATCTTTCCTGGACACATGAAAATTACCAAATGCAACGTTTTTAGAGAAAACAGCATCTTTTTCATCTTCTTTGACCCAATCCTTGCTAATACGCACTTCCCAGGAGTCTTCTCTACAAGTTGAACTTGTCACATTTTTATTTGGTTGCTGCAATAAAGGTTTGGACCTTCCAGGAAAAACAGGGTCCAGATTAATTGCTGCTGCTTCGCTTGAACTAGAAACCATATTAATTTCACTTGCACTGGGAGCACCAACAAAGCTTTTCTCTTTTTTGATACCAGGAATCTGATAAGTCACTGCAAAATAAGTTGCCTTTGGCTCAAAGACAGAACTCTGATGTTTCATGTAATCATCAGGATTGCCAAGAACAGCTTGGTTTGCCTCACTCCCTTCTACTCCATCTTTGATTTTTTTGCTTCTCTTTTTAAGTGAATTTTCATTCAGTTGCAATGAATCTGTCCGGCTCAGCTTCTTGATATTTTCAGGAGAGAGCCACACAACTTCTTCCACCTTGAGTGACTCCTGAGGCAAGGTCCTCCTCCTCCACCGTTCAGAAATCTTCAACTCAGAAACGCTACTTCTGCTTCTCCTGATTTTCTCTTCTGGATCTGCTCCTCGGAGTTTCTCACTGTTTTCAGGAGCTGTAGAAGCCAAGCCAAAGCCTTGCTCTTTGCAATTTAAGTCCAGACTTTTCCTCAACCCAAAGACCCCGGATTCCTCTTTAGTAACATTCAGTCTCTTTGTGTCAGGGGGGTGGCTACTGGAAGATTTGAAATATTGCCCACTTGCAAGCACTGAAGCCTGAGGCCCGTGTTTATTGACACTTGTGGAAACCACTTCACGATCCAAGTTGGTTTGGAATTCATGGATGTCTGTCCCACCTGCCCTGAAACTCCTTTTCTCAGAAGAGCATTTCACAACATTAATCCTCTCTGATTTCTGTACAGAAGAGACTTCACTCTTATCACCTTTAATTTCAGCATGTAACTTGTTGACTTTTTCACTCATTCCCAAACCTTTACTTTTGTTTGTGGAATAAGGTATTTTCTCAGCTATGCACAGTGGCTCAGGATCAGTTTTATCAGAGTCTCTTTTCTGTTCAGGTAAAGTGCTTTCAGTGGAGAGAAAACCAGCAGGTTCTCTCAACACACTCTTGCTTGTGAGAACTTTTGCCTCTCTGGCTTCTGAAGTAACATTATCTTCTTTCAAGTAAAGGGTGTGACTAGTTGCCTTAACCAACTGCCCTGTAGGTACAACATCCTCATCAGTTTTATTCTCTTTCACAGATGATTTTCTAGCTCTGAGTGTCATGGCCTTTTTCTCAGGAGCCATTGTGATGGCTTCACTAAGAGCCCTTTCACCACACGTTTGAAAGATTTCATACCTGGGCTCTATTCTTTGGTAAATTGGAGAATCTTCTGCGCTTTTGGGAGCGGGTTTTTCACTTTTCTCAACCAAAGATTTTTCTAAGACAATTCCCGGACTCATTTTCTTGTCTTCACTTGAACAAGCCGGTTTTGGGCTTTTCTCTACATGTGCTGGATGTTTTGATGGATCAGGCTGCTGGTGATGCTCCTTTGCAGTAGTGCTTTCCTCCCCTTCTCCCATCCACGAGCGTCTGCTCAGTGCTGAAACCACTAGGTCCTGCTTTGCCTCAGGCTCCTGGTTCCTTTTTGGTGCAGGGTCAGCCCCAGAATGCTCAGCAACAACGTTGTGCTTCTGCACATTGTGCTCAAACAGGGTGGCCCGGACAGTTTTAATGAAGGGCTTTTCCAGAAGAGTTGGGTTTAATTTCTTTTCAAAGTTGCTTGTGAATGAGACAGAACTCTCAGTCTGCTGTGAGAAATGCTGACCATCTCCCAGGAAGCTTCCTTTCCTCTCTGGCTGATCAGGTTTATTGGTTATCTTTAACACCTGCCGGGATTTCCAAGGCTTCCCAGGAGCAAATGCCTCGGTGAAATCTGTGCCATGGGTGAGCTTCAGCTCCTTGCTCTGGGAACAACAAAATCCAACAGTTATCTGAGTTTATTTTAAAAATGTTTAATAAAGTTAATTTTAAAACTTACTTGCACCTAGTTTGTGCAACAGAGCCTGTACCAGTAAAACACATCCACATTCCCTGAACACAAACTCCACTAAGACCAAGGTAATCTAAGGGAATGTGCAGTTCCAGCTCCTGAATCTTGATTTTAACACAATTATCTCACTAATAACCAGTTACATGCTCAAACTGCAAGGAACATGAAGATCTGAGTAAGTATCACAGCTGGAGCTGCTCAGCTATGAGAAATGTTAAGCTGAGCCAAAGTAAAAAAGGAAAGATGGAAATTAATATTTATTACCAATGCTTCACTATTATCTACTCACAGGAAATACAAGCAGCATCTTAAAAGATGGTATTTTTAATAGCACTTGCTGAAAAAGCAAATAATAAAGGGAATCAAAGAATACTCTAAGTCTTACAGGAGCTCAATCTTTCATTCAAGTTTTAAAATTTAAAACTCAGAGTTGACTTAAGATGGTCTTTAAAAAAAGCTAAAAAAATAATCAGAAAATTAACACTAAAGGTATTTATAAATGAAGATTTTTAAGTCTGAGCTATATTCTTCATGGAATTTCTTTGATCCTCCTTTATTGTCAGATTCTGTAAAAAGCACTTCCATTAATGAAAGATTTTCTTTTTAAAACAAATTGCTCTCTTTGAAAATAACACTGAACTACAGAAACTTTGCACCTGTAGCTTTTCCTTAGCACATATTCCTATCTTGGACAGGAAAAAAGCCATGAGAACTCACCACAAACATGCTTAAATTACATTAAATCTCCTCTACCAAGAACTGTCACCAGAGAAGTTCTGTTTTGCAACACTGAAGTGTTGCTTAGAAACAGAGAGAGCCTAAAGCTTCCACAGCAAATCCCCATTTTCCCTGGAACACTTTGTTGTCTAAACTGCTCAGGTAAATTTTGTTGAGGAGACTGACCAAGGTCCAGGCTGGGATTTATCAGGAGCTGGGACATGGAGGCAGGAAAGCATAATCCTAATGCTCTGCTTGGAGAAAATAATCACTGCACAAACCCACCTTAGCCAATTCACTGGGGCTTCATGCATTAGAAATCCCTTGAAAACAGTGCACAAAATATTCTTCCCTCTCTACCACTCTTACACTGAACAGTGTGCACGCAGAGCTTGACAAACTCAGCTGAACTTTTCTCTGCACATCCTAAAGACAAACCCACACCAGCAAATCCACAGGGATTGTGTAAACCCTAACAGTGTCCATACCCATTTAAAAGTCACTGATTGATAAAGCCACACACAACAGGACCTTCTCCTTGCACAGCCAGCTGGAGCCCACCAGCTGCTGCCAGTTCCTTACTTTTGGATTTTCCTGCAGGTCGTGGACTGAGTCAGCTCCAGCCTCCCCAGGTTTCTCAGGCTTTGATTCACCCCCTGATGCTGGACTGGAAAACCTAAAACAAAGGACTGGTGTTACTTCTTTAGTCCAGCTGGTCAGTGAGCAGGTTGGTAGAAATTATCCATCAAATCACATTTCCCAAAGGAGAAATGTCACTATTTCCTAGTAAATGACTGTATTTGGTGGTTAAATTGTATCTAGACCAAAGGAATTTCCAAAATATTGCTAATTATACATCTTAACTGATAACAGAGGATTTAGAGATGCATAACAAGCTATAATATCTCTCATTGACAGTTACACTTACATGCAAATGTCACAATATTGACAGCTTTATTATTCTTATTTCAGCTGCTGTCAGAATATATTTAATTTTCTCTTTTTCGAATTAAAAAGGGCAGGAAAGGAGCTTAAGAATAACAGTAAAAAAATCACATTAAGTGGAAGCAAAATGATCAAGCTTTTCTTACTGGATTGAGAGAGCAAATTTACTGAACCACATGCAGCCAAGAGGATTAAACAGAATTTCTCTGTAACCTACATCTTGGTTAAGTCTGCAGAGAGCGGCCGTGACTGCAGTGACCGGCGCAGATTTCCTCCCTTAACGTCAGGATTTTCTGTGGTCAGCTCCTTGATCCTCTGCTGGATGGTCACACATTTGTTTTCCTTCTCAGCAGCTGCTGGGGGAAGCTCTGTATCCGCTGTGGCACTGGGATTTTCTGAAGTAAACAAACTAATGTGTTTTTTAACACTACCTCTTAGGATATTATTCTCTTTTTCTGAGGAAGCTGCAGGATTTTCACAGCCCAGGAACATGTACACTTCCTTCTGATCTGGTCTCTTCCCCCCCTTATTAGTTCTGTTTTCACTGCTTGTTTCAGGGCTTCTTTCAGGACCATGCAAGTTAATTATTATTTCTGGTTTTGCCTCAATTTGTTCACTTTTAGATTTAAGTTTTGTTTCCCAGGTGTATTTCCCATTATTTAGGACACCAATGTCCTGACTACTGCATTTCAGATTTGCTTTAGAAGAACTGCTTTTATTAAACTCAGTTTCTTCATGTTTTGGCCCCGTTTCAGACTGATCATGACTTCCCACATCAGTAAAAGCAATTATGGACACATTCTCCTTGCTTTCCTGGGGTGCACCAGCCTTCTTGCAAGAAGAAAGATCTTTATGCTCAAACTTAGCTGTCAGGTCCATGGACAAAGGCCTTGGTTTTCTAACCCCAGATTTCTCCACAGGAGATTTTTCCTCAGCAGCTTCCACAGTGTGATGCTTTTGATCTCGTAATGATTCCAGAAAAATAGCAGACACTGGTCTATGTTTTGCCCTTTGCTGGACATCAGCAGAGAAATCAACTTTACTGTTGAGATTATTTGCTCCATCATTGTTTTTCTCCCCTGGATGAACTTCACGAGCATCTTTCTTTTCACCGGTTTTGAGGGAGCTCCAGGAGTCTGGTCTGAGACTGGAGGAAAACGACATCTGCCTATGGAGAGACCCATCAGGGTTCTCTGCTGGTTTCACAGAGCCCTGGAGGTCCTTGCTTTGCAGAGCTGTGAATCCCCTGCGTTCCTGAGCCCTTTTCTCCTGGGCCAAGCTGACCTTGGTCTGCTCGGGGCCGCCCGGCTCGAACAGAATGACCGTGTTGGCACTGGGCCCCGTGTAGAAAGTCATGTTTGTCACCATGTCACTGCCAGCCTGATTGTCAGTGTCAATGGCTTTCTGATCCACTAAGGGAGGGACATTCCCACTCGACACCTTTACAGAGGATGTTTCCTCAGTGGCCTTCCTCACCACGCTGCTGGATCTGAACGCCGGGACAGGCGGTTTGACATTTGCAAAAGTATCCGAGGATTTCTCTTTACAAAAAGGCTTTGGGAAAAGTCTCGGCCTTGATCCCAGTGAGGGCATTGTTGCAGATCTCAAGGAACTCCCAAATTTCTTGTTCTCTTCCAGAGTCAGTGATGCTGAGGTCTCCTTTGCCTTGTTGCTGGCATCTGAAAGCACGCTGACATACACACGCTGTGCCTTCTCCTCAGCCCTGAGCTCAGCTAGGTCAGGGACTGCAGTCAAAGATGCCAAAGTAGAATTTATTTCTACTCTTGTTGCCATAGTTGGAATTACACATTCAACAGAACTGAAAAACTCCAGCAAGGAAAAAGAATCTAAAAAAAAAAAGGAGAAAAATGCAAGTATTGATGTAGAGTCAGCATGAACATCAAATAACATCATTCTCACGTAAATTCATGAGGAAGCAAACTCAGATTAAGGTGCCTTTCAGATATGCTGATCCCAGAGTTTATCACACTGAAAGACATAGTGTTCCTTCTCTAAAAAAGCAAGAAACACCATTATTTACTGACTTGGCCCACCAACCAAATACAATGGAAATAAACACATCCTCACTTACCATAGTTTGCTGCTGCAACCAATCCATAGGGCCTGAATCCTTTTTCATAGTGACAACAAGAGCTTGGTCACCAAGGGCACATTAAGGACAGGGAATGTGATGACTGCAGAGACACTGCCCAGACCTCACCTGCAAATAAACAAAATATTCCAACTCAGGTGTGGCACATACCCAGATAATGCCATGTGGGACAAAAATCCAGAGCACTCTCAAGGAGAAAAAGCTGGTTCCAAACAGAAGTGACCTCATGCAACTGTAAAAAGCAGAAGAATGTTTATTTTTTCAAACAGCCGTTAAAGAATCGACAAGAAATTACCACTTAAAGGTGTAACTGAAAGGTGAAGGGGAAATAATTCGGACTGCACAAGAGACACACCAAATCTGAACAGTTAAAACCACATTTAGGTAAGACTGTTTGCATATTCAAGTGCTGTCAATCACTGGTTAAACACAGAGCTTTGCATTACTGTAATCTCAATTACTGTAATTTACTTTCTATTGTAAAGCTCTTTTCTGGGGCAGCAGTCTGCGAAGTGCTACCTGAGCAGCTGACCTGCAAATGGCTGATTTTCCATCAAAATGGGATTTTACCATGACAAAGCAGTTTTGTACCTCGCTAGCAAAGGCAAGAGAAGAGCTTTGGCTTTAATTATATTCTTACTGCAGAGAAGTGGGAAAACCAGCAGTAATTAGAATTTCAGCTACAAGAAGTAACCTGAATTTTTCCTAACAGAAGTATATTTAAACTCGTAGCAGATGCATGCAGCTAAGTAAGGTTAGATTATTTTTTCCTTCAAAAGCTGTCATACTCTTCATTTTTAGAAAACTCACACTGCACTTCATAACCAGGGGCCCAAATTTGTGTTGCCACCCTCTTGTCTCTTTCGAGCAGCCTTTGAAGGGGCAGTTTTGGACTCCTCTCACTGGACCCTACATTGGTGTAAATTTACCATGCAAATAAACTTATTTGTAGATTCTATGGAATATGGAGCTTCCTGCTTGTGATTATTAAAAAAACCCAATCAGGATCTTGCCTTCCTGAGTCTGCAGTCTGGAGAAATGGATATTTCACCTTCAGCTTCCCTTGACCAGACTTAGCCCACACTGGCACTGGAATTGCAGGGATTTATTTCTGTCCCTGCTTGTGCTCCCTCTCTCAGGCAGGAGAATGAACTCCACTCACCTTGTCCATTCCCTTTCATCTCCCAATCCACTTGGAGTTCTGTCTCAACCACTTATCCCTGATGCCATTCCCCTCCTCCCAAGTCCATGACCTCTTCTTTCCAAAATAGCCACTAACCCAATCAGCTTATCCACATCAATCTGCCCCTTCCACCATCTCACAGACCTCCATGAAATCTTCCTCCCTCTCCCACTCCTTGTTCTAAGAAATGCCATCAAAATCCGATTAAAATGCTCTCACATTCCAAGGATGCAAAGGTTTGGGAGGTGCTCTAAAAGGAAACTTGCTGGAATGAGGCTGATGCTCACAGGCAACATTGCAAAGGGAAAAATTCAGCTGTGAAAACAGTATTGGTCCTGCAGTCGCTGAGAATAAATTCTCTCCTATCATTCTGTTTCTCTGGAAAAGAAGAAGGGGACACAGAGCTTCTTAAATGGACTAAAACTTGATCCTCAATGGAACGCAGGGCAGTGAATTTACAATGTGGGACCTAATCCCTGGTAACAGAGTACAACTCGCTTCTCCAGCCAATATTCCTAACACAAAATTTACCCCTTCATTAGTTGCATTGCACTCCAGCTTTACAGGACCCCACTTTCCCCTACATAAACTACCCAAGTCAGTTTTTGTGTTTTAAATTCAGATACCCTACAACAGATCCATTGCCCCAGACATAAAAGTGTTTGAAAAAGAACAAAAATTGAGTGGAAAAAATAATCACCCAACTTTGGAAATTATAAAGCTCCCTGATACAAGTACACTTGGAATAAAGTGTGGATAAAGAGGAATTATGTCATCAATGCCAAGTGTAACATACACTAGACAATGTGTCTCAGTTTTGAAACATATCTTGGTTTAGATAAACCTGTTTCTTTCTTAACAAAATATCTCTAGTCCAGTTGGCAACGTACAAAATTTGGGGCAATTTATAAAGATCAACTGTAAATTCAACTGCAGGAGGATTTCAGATGCTATTAATATTTAGTAATACTACTGTAATCGTACTACTACAGTTGTAAATCCCTCACCATTAGCTACACCATGTTATTCCCTCCCTGACCTCCTCTGCTCAGGGACAGTCAGCTGAGCTGCCCATGCTGCCCCGCGTGTCCCCAACCTGTGTGGCAGAGCCTCAAAGCCACCTTGTCCCCATTTCTGGGCACCTTATCCCTCCTGGGCCAAGCTGTCCCTCTCGGTGCCTCCCAAGCAGCGCCCACGCTCCCCTCGGCTGGGGCAGGTGCATTCTGTGCACAAATAAAATTATAAATGGCACTGAAGTGTCTCTTGAAATCCTCCTGCTTTTATCAGAAAGGCTGGCACACAAAGGGCTGGCTCTTCCCTGCTGCTCCTCTTCCTCAGCTTCCAAACACCTGCGACTGGGATTTTTTTTTTCCTGGGCCAAGCTGAGCCACCACAGGGTGTCACAGAGATGCACACTGCACCAGGCTCCTTCAAATCTTAACGCCCTCAGGTGTTGTCTGCATTTTTATTTAAAGATTTATCGTTACAAAAATTGTCAACATTGCTCGTAAGAAATCAAAATGGATTATTCACTTCACAGGGTTATTTTTGCAGAAGATCATTCGGGAAGGGCTTCACCCCAAACACGCCCTCGCTTTGGCACTTGCCCACCCACCACACACACAGCTATTATTTACACCACTGCTAATTCCTTTAAGCCTATTAAGGCAACAGCAACAGCCTGCAGATAATTTTTCCACCATGAATCACGTGACTATTGCCAACTTCCTTGCTCAGAAACAAGAATGTTTTAAATGACACAAAGAAAAATCATCTATAATCTGGCCCTGAACCTCGCAGCAGATAAACAAGTCCATCTGTCTTCTCTAAGGGTGGAAAGCATAAAAATTCCACCAAGAAAATCTCTCTGCTATTAAAAAAAAAACCCAAACAAACAAAAAACAAAACCAAATATGTTTATGACATGGAGATCAAGCAGAAAGCCTGGCTCCAGCAGTGAATACCCACTAAAAATACTCCACAGAAAATCACCTAATAAACATGAAGTTTTTCTTCTTCATATACAACTTTATCAGCAAATCTGCTTCCAGTATATCAAAATTACTCCCTTATTGTGTAGATCCAGGAAGAAGTTTGTATAACAACATGTATCAGCAGCTCCTGAAAACATGGCTTTGTCCATGGCTGTGGTTGGGACTGGATGATCTCTAAGGACGCTTCCAACCCAAACCAGTCTGGGATTCCATGATTCTGTACATTCCCCTGGCCCAACAAGCCACAGGAGCTACTGGGAGCAAATGACCATAAAACAAGATTTATTTCATCCCTCCTACAAAAGGCTGCCCCACTCTCTAAAATGATTTAGTCTTTACAAACATTTTTTCCTCCCCGTCCTCACTGACCGAGCACTGGGGTCAGTCTGCAGCAATCCCTGTTCTCCCCAGAAATCCTCCTGCTGCTGCTTCCTGCACTTGGAGAGGTGCTGATTGGATTAAATAAGAATTAACAGAGCAGATCCTATCACTTACTGGGCACCTACGAGTGAGTGCTGACAAGAACACAACTTACTACAGCGCAACAAAAATAACACAAAAAACCTTCTTCTGAAACTTTCATAACCACGTAGACCATGAAACTAATTCAGTAAAAAGCAGGCTTTTTCTATTTTTGGGTTTAAGCCTGATTCACGTTATTATTAACAGCAGTGGGATCCATCAGTTGTATTTAAGAGGACATTCAGGGTCTCTTAAAGAGAAAGATTATCAAAAATACTTTCATAATTGGTCTAATTTTTAATTTGCCAGGACAAGTTTAATCACAAAGTAAAAACAGCTAATAAAATGCATTTAAATTATTTTTTCTTACAGATTCACAGTGAGAAACTCAGTTCTGCTTCTCAATAACGAAAACTAGAAGGCTGAGAATTAAAACTACACATTCCAAATCTCACAAGTGAGATAGTAAAGTGAAGCCCCACAGGTAATTAATATTAAAATTCCAAAGTATTGCAAAATTCAAAATATCCTTCCTCCATTTTCCATGTCCAAGTGTCTTGGAAACTTCCAGTTCTTTTCTTTCACAAAAAGAACCAGTACTGTTCTTTTGGACATTACAGTCCAGTCCCAACCCAAGGATGAAAGACTCCACTCTGACATTTCCTCCCACTGCAGAAAAGATGAGCATTTTGTTAAATAAAGTGTCCATCCTATAAACTGCAGCATTTACAAGCACTTGTAAATCTCTAATTGCTCCTGCCAGTACAATTGCATAACGATCATCACCTGCCAGAGCTTCACCCCCATGCAGCTGCACTGAAGAGCTGCAATATTTTCAACCATCCTTTCCATTAAGTGCTGCCATCTCAGTCCCACGGTGAGAACTTTACACCTTGAATTTTGATCTCCACGCTGCAAAGACTGGGCAGTTAAAATGGTAGCAAATTATAAAGAAGCAGTTTCAGTGATTTAAGCTGGCCCCATAGAGGATGTAACATTTATTTATTAAAGCAAAAATTCGATGTTAAATACACTGGAATGGTCAGCATGAATTTAAGATCATATTCCTGGTGTTGCAGGACAATCAGCTCAGACAGGGATTCAGGAAAACACCCTGGCACAGGGTGCCCAAAGAAGCTGTGGCTGTCCCTGGATCCCTGGAAGTGTCCAAGGCCAGGCTGGACAGGGTTTGGAGCACCTTGGGATAGTGGAAGCTGTCCCTGTCCATGGCAGGGGTGGCACTGGATGAGCTTTAAGGACCTTCCCAACACAAACCAGTCTGGGATTCTGTGATTAATTTATGGTAGAGTAGGATTCAACAGCAAAATGCTACTGTGTGTAACCAGCACAGAATGCACCATGATGGCTGTGGGGCACAGGGAGTCATCCTCCGAATTTCCTTGAATTCATGAGACTGGAGGAATGATTTGGGTAAAAAATTACATGTAATAATCTGTTTCCACAGCTGTCAGTCCGTGCTATTTTCATAACAATGTCCGTGTGTCCCATATAAAACGTAACCCAACAGGATTAATGTACAAAAGGGGCAGATTGCTCCAATTCTTTCTAGAAAACACCTTCAGAATATCACCCTTTAGAAAGGTACAGTTTGCAACCATAGATTTAATATCAAGTACCCATTTTTTGGCTATTCAGCTCCAAAAATTTCTGCACTGGGTTTTAGGGGCAATAATCACTGCTCTACAATCAAAATTCAGGCCAACTCCTTGATCAAGACCAACTTTGTCCAAGACAGGTCTTGGCTGGAGATTTTCTTCTTTGTACATCATGTTCTACTCAAGAAATCCCTCAAGAGCACAGGGACTGACAGAGCAGGCTTGGCATTTCCTCTGACCTGCACAACTGCCTCATCACACCCCAATCTTCCACAGTTTCCTTCTCCCCAACCCTCTCATTCACAGTTTCAGAGGAAACTCTCTTCCATTCCTGAGTCTCTTGAGTCTCAGGTAGAAAAAAAAAAAACAACCAAATGAAAATTACATTAAATGTGTGTGAATCACCATTTTTTTGGTATCAGAAGCTGCATATCCTCAGCCTCCTGTGTGAATCATCTTTTACTTCCAGCATTCCGCACAAGGGATTCCACCCAGCTCATTAGTGGGTGGGTATTTTCAGAAAGTCCAATTCTTTTGGCAGTTGAAATAGGGAATAAAAGCAATATCCTGATTTCTGCCAGCTAAGGATGACATTCTGCAGAACAACATGAATTATGGGATACGGCTGAAGTGAGGCTAAAAGTGTGTTTGTGCAGAAGGTGGGTATTCCCAGCAAACCTCAGCGTGCTGTTCCGTTTGCTTCTCTCATCAAACCTTTGCTTTTGTGGTCAGCTCCAACTCCTGCTAATGTTCTTTTAGGTTTCATCCTTATAAATGCTTTTAAACCACAAACAAGACCTGCAAATAACCTCCCCATGCAGTTTAGCAGGAAAAAAAGACATTCCAGAAACAACTGCATTGCGTGCCAGATAAAATATTAATGACCAGGCTTGGCTACAAGCAAGAAAAACTGACTGTGGAATTAAAAAAAGAAAAATAAGTCAAATTAAGGCTCTTCAGGAAGATATTTGGTTGTTTCAGGGAGGACTTTATTCTATCTGCAACTCTTAAAGGTCAACAGGGTCATGTCCTGGATTGAGCAGAGGGTGGGTACTTGAATTTGCAATCTGGCAAATTTCTCCTCATATCTTTTCAGAATCATCATGGAACTTCCTGCTGGCTAATTGTAACTCAGTCTTCTTGTTGAAGGAAGCTTAGCTTCACTTTTTACTGTATTTAAAATAAATTTTGGCTAGAGTTCAGTTTTTCTGCATGGATTCTGAAGGAATGGGTTAAATCCCTGACTCTCTTTTTCATATCTCATGCTACACATCCTGAATATGATGGAATTAATCAAAAGCTAATTTATTTATGTGTCCTTTGAGTGTATTTTCTCCACGACCTTGCTTTAAAAAGGTGAAATTTGGCTCATTAGAGTTTCAGAACAACATCAAGCAGCTACTGATCCCTCTGACCTCGAGCAGGCAGCGCTTTGCAAAGCCCCAGAACCGAGGCAGGGTTGTGTTTCTCCAGAGGCTCCAGCTTTGGGTGGGAATGCTCTCATTTGGCAGGCACACCATGGACACAGCTGAAGGAGTGTAAGGAGATGGATGAGCCAGCTGCAGCACAGACAGAAATATGGGGTTGAAAAACAACTTTGGCATTCTTCCACTTGATACTCCCCTCCACAACACCACGCTCGGTACCATGTTTCAGCAGTAAAAGGAGCTTAGAGACCACCCACACCTGGAAATATTTACTGTAACTGTGCATATTTCTCATCCTCTTGGCAACAAGGGAAAACGAAGGACAACTGTCTGATCTCAGAGCTGACAGGATGTGGATACCACCACTGGATTTTGTTTTATTCGCTGCCTTCAGAGCCACCAGCTGCTGCAAATGCTTTAAAAGCAGCAATGACATAATTGGGACAGTTTCCTCCAAAAACAGTGGTGGAAGCTACTTGGACACTGACATTGGAACTCCTTGATGAGCAAAGGTGCAGCTGAAATAGCTCTGCAGCACAGCATCTTGCTAAGCCTGGCAGCCAGCGTGGGGACAGCAAAGCTCATGTGAATTGTGGGAGGCGCAGCACTCGCGTGGGAGACAGGGCTTGGCTGACCTGCCGAGGAATTCAAGTCAAAGGATTGAGTGAGGCAGATCCGTGGGCTTCGGTTGATTGAAAAAATCCACCTACTTGTTACGAAAATAGGCAAGTGCCTCCACAGCACTTTGAAGCCTTCAGAAATAAAGCTGACCCATGGCCCTGTGCCCCCGGGCAGGAATCAGGGGAAGGATGTTTTCACACAAACCCAGCCTCACACAGAAATAGCATGAGGTGAGAAGACATTTCCTGCTTGCCTTCGTGCACAGCAGGTGCTTTTGTGTCAGAAGGACAAAGCCACTAATCCTCTGATCTGCCTCCTCAAATTCTAGTGGATTTCCAGCGCTGGAAAATGCATTTGTGGCCTGGCACAGTAAATCACCTTCAGAAAGTACAACCAGCTCAAGCTGTCCTGTGATTGACGTGGGGTGACCAGGACGAATTTATAAATACTGAGCCTTTACACATTCGAGTGCTGAAAAATTAATTAAGGTATTGCCATATGGAGAGAAAAAAAAGTGGTTTCATCCAGACTTTCAGAAAACTTAAGGCTACTGGCCTTGGAGCACGACCTTGAACACACTGAGAGATCACTTCAACTTCTCCACCTGGAGAAAACCTGAACCCATGAAACTGAAGGACAAAGGAAACAGAGCCATAGGATAGAAGACCAAAATCATGACATTAAAAATTATATATGTGTATACATAGCTATGGTAACTAACATGTATCTGAGGGCTAAGAATTAACATTCCTTTGCTTATGCAAAAACAAGCAAGCAGGTTCACAGTGCATTATTTTTATACCTGTACTTTTCCTGACAGACACATTTGGAAGCTGCACAGTCGCCAGCAAAGACTCATTCACAAAGAGCACGTGGCAGCCACTGATAAAACACTCAGAGCAGAGATGCTGCAATAGATTACTCCTGCTGCTCCTAAGCTTTCACCTGGACTAAAAGAAATCACAGATCACAGACTGGCTCAGGCTGGAAGGGACCACAGAGGGTTATCTGGTTCCATCTTCCTGCTCAAGCAGGGTCATCTCAGAGCACATGGCACACGGTTCTGGATTAACTCCACTGAGGGAGACTCCACAGCCTCTCTGGGAGATCTGGGGAAAACTGTCACTGTGCATTCTTGATACGAATATTTATGTACTGCTTCAGCTCTCACAGCTCTGCCATTGGATGTCTTCTCTGATGGCTTGTTTGTCACTTGTGATCTTAAAAAATCATGTGCAAAAAGCTCTGCATTCAACAGCTTTTGATTTGGCTGTTAATGACACATTTTCTATCAAAACAGAGAGCCAACACTGTGTCACAGCAATTTCTCCATTCAGTCCATCATTCCACCTTTCAGATATTTGATTAGTCAGAGCAGAAGCACGTAATCAAGTTCAGTCAACAAGCAGATACACTCGAGCCCAAAATACTCGTACCAGGCACTGCTCTAGAAATGAGCTGCAGCTGCAAGGGAGCAAGACACTGATAAACAAGGCTTGGACCAGGTGGCTCCCAGGAACAGACGATTCTGTTCTGTGAACAAATGAACAATTTCAAAGCCTGCTCCTCTGAGTTGCAGCAACCTTTGCCCTGAAGATGAAGCCTGCAAAGCTGCAGTACAGCAGTACCCAGCTGGGGATAAGGAGATCTCCCTGGTACTGCTGCAAGAGACAAGCACTGTGACAAAGAGTGGCAGAGCTGGCATTAATAAACAACACAGCTCCATCTCCCAGGCAGCACCTCCATCCCCAATGATACAGCAGCAATTCAGGTGCTTCACAGAAAAGATGACCCAACTTGGAACAGGAAAATTATTAATAGTATTAAGTTGGATTAATTTTACTCCAGTTATGCCTTTCAGGATACTGATGGAGCCATTAAAACTCATTCAGATCAAATGGACATGACCCTCAGACTTACTATTTCCACTCCTGTCTCACAGATAGTGAAAAAAGCATTGGACTAAGGAGAGATGTGTGGATCTATTCTGAGTAAATTATTGTTATAAAAGCCAAATATTTGGTGGCATACATCATTGCCTGAGCCAAAATCCCTTATGCCACCCTCTGCCCTACAACACACTGACATACTGAGACATGAAATCTTTTTGCCTCTCAGGTTGTTCCCAGTGTTCCAACAGCTCTTTGGTCTCTTCCTTGTGTGCTGAGCCTGGCATTAAGTCAGGTAGGATACAGAGCTGCAGCAGGGTGCTGCTTCCTGCCAGCCACTAATAAACTGCCCTGAGCTGCACACCCAGCACAAACCTGCTCTGTCAACAAAGTCTGACATTGTGCCAGAGGAGCTACTGCTGCTGCCTTGATGATAAGGCTCCTCTTTTTCCTTCAGTGGGCACATCTGGCTTTTCACATATGCAGGAAATAGGTTTTTTCCTCACATTAATGCAAATGCCCACCTCAGAACCACTGGCTGGGTATTGCCAGCTTGTGTTCCTTTGGTTGCCTGTGAGCAGGGCATTGTTACCATTCACAAAGGAGCTTCCTCTTCTCCTAAAGCCTCACGAATGGAACAGAGCACAGAGGGTTGTGTGTGAATGTGAGGAGCCAGAGCAGTGACGCTGCATTTCTCCCCGTTTCTGAACAAAAGGATGTTTAAGCCAAGAACTCTGACAGCAACAAGCCTGTACATGCATTCTACACAACCTTGTTCTTCAGAAACACAACATTATTCAGCAAAATCAAGGCATGTAATGAATTATTGATAACACATACACTATCCAAAAGCTTTTTGAGTACTAAACAACCACTTTCACCTCTCTACATGCTTGAGAAAGCACAGAAAGGGGAAAAATGCCTATTAATTGAAAGACAACAGTTCAGGCGCTAAAAATATTAACGTATTTATTGAGGTGGGTGAAAGGAAAAGAAATAGCTGAAGTGTGAAAAACCAGCTCTGAAATTCAAAAGTGGCACTGGGAACCTGGGAGTGCCTGGATGTGCAGAAGCACTCATGTGGAACATCCCCAACACAGGTACAGGGAGGCCCAGGGAACCCCAGGGGCTGCTCAAACCACACTCACAGCTTTGGCACAGAAGGGCATTTTTAACCACAAGTGAACCCTGGGGGCTTTTTAACTTTCTGGGAAGTTTTAAGCACAGAGAGCAGAGAGGCACTTTAACATATCAAAATGAAGATAGAAGAGTAACATGAAACCACTTGAAACTCATGGTCTAATGTAGAGATCAACTACATTTTAAGGCAGGGTAATAATGAACAGCTGACACAGGCATATTTTGCAGCTCACAAAAATTAGGAGGAGTGAAAGATCACAGGTTTGTCCTCACCAGTTTATCCAGACCTGAGCGCCTCAGCACGAGCACACGCTGATGAGCAGCCAGACCATGAAGCTTCCCTCAAATCAACCCTGCCCAGCCACACTCACACCACAATTACAGCAGCCCTGGCACCTGATCCCAGTTTCTCAGAGCATATCCACGGAAGTGATTTAGTAACCTGAAAACAGTGAATTTAGAAACACCCTTCTGAAGTTATTACAAAGAAGGATCCTTGGACTGAAATCTGACTCAAAAGAAAACCAGGATATGCCGAGTTCTCCCAGCTCCCCACCTCTGTTCATGCCTGTCCCCACAAAGCCCCACAGCGAAGCATGACCCACAGGTCCCACTGTCATCACCACTGGAGGCCTCTGGAAGGCACGAGACATTCACCAGCCTCAAGAGGCACAACAAGTCCTGCAGCTACTGAGAAATCTGCTGAGCCAACTTCCTTGCTGGCCTTTTTGGTACTGATCAGCAAGTACAAAGGGTGGCATAAAGTTGTCATAAAAAACAGGTAACTTGCACTGCATCAAGAATTTCTGGAGGAGGAATCCCACCTGAGCTAAATCAGTTACAGAACAGGAGCCACACCAACCCAAGCAACTGAATGTGAAGTGGCAACGTTGGAAAGGAAATCAAAGATCCACACGTCCCAACATCTTTCATGAGACAGCAGCTGATGCAGGATGCTTCAGAAGTGACTAAGGCACAAAATCTAATTTATTTTCATTTCCTAGTAATCTGCAGGTTTGAGACTTGATGAGCCAACAGGAGACATCTACCCAGTGAAGAAGATTGGGCAATTTTTTCATTTTGTTTCATCACATATGAATCAACCAGCAAACCACGGACAAAAGGTCCATGTGAACTACTGGACACAAACTCTGCCCAGGAACTGCCCTGGTCAGCCTGATGAGTTCTCCTCCCCAAAGTCATCAGGTTCGAGAGCCAAAGCGTTCAAAAATGAGGAATAACAAAAAGCAGCCAGACAGGATGGAAGAGCTCTGCCTGACCAAACCTGCCCAGTGCTCAGGCCTGTCTGCTCTGCAGCAAAGTGATAAACGCCACAGATTCTGAAGTCTAATAAAAGCCACTCCAACCTACTGTAAACACTGTCTTGCACATTGGTAAACAGTTATAAACAACCTTCTGTTAATTATATATTTTAAAATATACACTCATGCCTTAACAAGTTTTTCACTCCAGCCTTCAGTCCTGATGTGAGCAGGAGCAGAGCCATTAGATCTGACAAGTTGTGGTGCTGACTCTCACTGCAAGCAGCTCCAACCCCAGGCTCTGGGAGCTCAGTTCAAGTCCAGCTTTCCAGGGTTATTAGACAAGACATGACAGAGAAGAGAGCACAACCACTTCTAGAGTCAAGGTGAACAAAGATGGAAAAATCTTTAACCTTAAAGTAACCATTTTTCAGCATAGAGGCTGTTAAATTAAAAATGAAATAAACTCAACAGAACTGAAACAGGAATTTTGGAGAAATTTGAAAAATATATGAACCTGCTCCCTACAGAGCCAAGCTTGTGAAAACACCATCTTAGCCAGCCATAAATCTACAGTAGAAAACACCTGGATTCCAGATTAATTGCTTTGTACATTGTGTGCAACAGTCCACTATCAACAAAGACAATGTTCTGTGTGATCATTATTTTACACATATATCACACACACACAGAGCACAAATAATCTCTGAAGATCCTACACGTGCTGGTGTGGAAGCAATACTAAAACACATTCCCAGTATTTAAGAACAAATAAGAGAGAAAAGGCTCAATATGGTTGGTCAGAGGTGTCAGTACTGGGGCCTAAGTCACACAGGTGCTTCAGTAAAGTGCCTTTGGGAGAGGAAAATCTGTATTTCATCTTAAGGCTTCAGCCTCTCCATCATCTCCCTTTGAGTTCCTCCTCATGCATGAGCACCAACATGACAGTGACACTATTGAAGCAAATATTTCACACTAAGAACAGGTTCACACTGAGATCTACAGACACATTTCCTGTGTGACTACAACACAGGCTACAAGAAAACCTCTCCCTGCCCAAAACTAACCCTCTGTGCTCCGAGCGCAGGGAAAAGGCTCCCATGGAATCTGCCAGCACTGCAGAAGCAAAAGGAAGCACAATTCCAATATGTTTAACAACTGAATTAGCATAATGCTAACAAGGCAGAAAGCAGCCTCCCTGACCTTCTTGAAATGCTGACCTGTAACTATTGATGAGCATTTCTGATGGGTGCTGTGATTCAACCAGCTGAGGAAAGAGGCAAGGAACCATCACTGCCCGGTCAAGTGAGAGCAGGTCAGACACGTGGAAACCCCTCCAGCAGCCGCGCACATCCACACAGGAATAGTGACTAAAACTGTACTTAGGAGAGTAACAAAGACCTGAAGTTGTACTGGAAACTCTGCTGTAATCAGAGTGATCCATTTAATCTCTCCTTCACCGACAGCAGCCACAGAGCTGCAGTGATTTAATTATTTTTTTAAATATTCATTTTGTGAAGAACATTAACTGAACATTATGATGACTTGTAAGAACTATGATACATAAATCCATACGTTTTAGGAATACTTAATACTACTTGGATAAATGAATATATCTATAATAGAAGAACAGAAGTGTTAGAAGGGACCTTAAAGCTCATCTCATTCCACCCCTTGCCATGGGCAGGGACACCTTCCACAAACCAGGCTGTTCCAAGCCCTGTTCCACTTGGCCTTGAACACTTCCAAGGATGGGGCAGGCACAGCTTCTCTTGGACAGAACTGTTACTGCTGCTCAAACATGCAAAAAACCCCCACTGCATCATATTTACAGCAGGAACAGGATGGTATTTAGATAACTCTGTAGCCATCATGTTGCTGAAAACATTCTAATGACAGATTACACTAATATTTGACATTCAATAGTGCCAATACAGTAAGACACTGTTTGACAACAATAACAACAGTGACATTTCTGTAAGGTCCCTCAGTTAGGGAGCGAGCCAGCCGTGCTGCTCAGCTTCAGCAGAAAGGTCTGTTGTGCTTGTTTGGGTCAATGGAGAATTCCCAGTGTTCTCATGAAATATCAAACAGTTACAGTGGCCAGAAATTCCAACTCTGTTTAAAACACATCCTGGCTTTGCTGGGCTCGTTATGGATGAGGCAGCTCTGTCCATTGAAAGCCTTGTATGGTTGAACATAGTCCCAGCAGATAAACATCCCTCCCAAATGTTGGCACAACTCCCTCCCTGCGAGGAGCTGCCGGTGCTATGGCTGCACAGAGACAGCCAAGCCTAGCACAGGCTGAAGGCTGAGCTCATTAAAAGAGCAAAATAAAGACAAACTTAAAATTCTGCTCCTGTTCGTGCCTTTCAAAGTCTCACCAACACTGTAAAATAATGATGGTCCTCATTTTACAACAGCAGGAATAACCAGTTTTAGAACTTGGCGTTTATTAATATCACTTGTTGAAAGGCACTGAAAGCACGTATTTAACCAATACTGTGATTACAAAAACAGTCACTACGAAAATATAAACAGAAGAGGCTGCTGTGTATGACAACAATGTTGCAGCACTAAAAGCACACACAAATCCTCTTATTTTCATGCATTTCGCTAAAACACTGGCAGCTTCCTACCCTTGGAAACTACAAAGGGTAAAATGTAACCACCAACACCAAAGAAAAACTAACAAAGTACAGGCCGAGCATCTTCACTTCTTCACCTCCTCCCCAATGCACTAAACCCACGTAGCTTAGATTCAAACAAAGAATGCAGCTAACTTCTTCTTCCTCTATCTTTGCCACCCATCTCCTCGGCACCCAAGCGCTGCCCGTGCAGCAGAGCTGGAATTGCCCGTTTGGAGCACAGGCGCTTCCCGGAGCTCTGCGCAGGAACTGGGTCAAGCCCGGAGCTGGAGTTAACAGCCCACTCTGCTCCTGGCGATTCCCAGCCCCCAAGCAAATGAAAAGGGTGTTTTGACCTGGAAACAAGGCTCAGATCTGCTCCCTCCCCACATTAAAGCCCATCTAACTGTGTACAGTAAGACAAGCCTTACTCCAAAGCTGCCCTTGCTGCGGCATCGCTCTTTGGAGGAGCTGCTGGAGCGCACACGCTGCTCCTCTCCAAGTGAAAACTGGGGAGACACCAAACCTCCAGCAAATGAATTGTTATCTTTTCCTGCTCGTTACACCAGCCTAATGACCATCCTGCTCGTAATTACTACAATAGTAAGAAGCTTTCAGTTCTCACACTGCTCCAAGAGCAACACTATCTCCTTTCAGGCAAGCAGAGGCTTTACTCTAGCCCAAAACTGGAAGTTTTGGCACTAAATTCTGATAAAAACTTTTAATGAACAGCTCTGTAAGTGGCTTTAGAAGAGCCCAGCTCCCCCCACCCCCGGTGTTTAAGTGTGTGCTCATTGGACATGACTCAACCACAAACAGGCAGTGTTTTGGATAATAACCCTCTGTGCCCTGGACTGCTCAAACTGCATCACCACAATCACACAACCCCCAGAAAACATTCATTTCCTCTCCTCAAGCGTGTTTTGTAGAGATGAAGAGCATAAAAAGAAAACTCAACTCCCATTGTCTCAACGTAAGTGTAAGGCATTCAGGAACTGCAAAAATATGTATTAATGATCTCCTATTTATACAGATGCACTGAAAAATATCCCCAAGCTGTTTGAAAGCGTCTTTGTTTGCAAAAGTTCCAGCATTACATATTCCCAGAACAAACCAAAGACAGTGGAAACCAAGAAAATAAATCTCCTTGATTTTAGAAAAGACTCTAAAGATAAAATATGCTCCCATAAACAGCTTAACTTTAAGAGCCTGAATTCTTTAAGCCTAGGCCTGAGGAAAATCATCACCCAGTAGACTTAAATATCCTTTTGTGATCAGATGTTCAGGTCATACCAATCACAAAAGGGAAACATTAGGTTTTTTTGGTTTTTTTTTAAGCAATAGCTGCAAATAGATAAAACATTCACCACACTAAATTTAGTATGTTTTACCGACACTCAATATCCAGGTTTTCATAAGAATTTGGTTTTCCTGCCAGTTAGCAGAACTCAAGACATGGAAAGTCCTCTTCGCCTACAGAAGCCCTCTCAAGGCAAAGAGCAATTGACTTGCTCTGGCTCTGTTACCTGTTAATTTTTTAATTATTCCTGAACACAGCTTGAAAAGAATGGCCTGAGAGTTCAGAAGCTCACAGATGTCCTTCAGTCTCACTGAGAGTCAATGAAGGACAAGAGAACAGAGAATCAACTCCACTTCTTCTAACCTAGCAAGAAGAGCATCTCCTCAGAATCAGCAGTCACATCTCACTGGAAGCACATATTCAGGCAACTCAACAGCCAATTCCTGGATATTTTTAGGAAAAACCTGCACATCCAGCTGCCTGGGGCAGGTGCATCTCGAGTTTGTCAAGCATAAAGTCTTCCAGTTAAGCTGCTAAACCTACCAAGGATGTGGTCACTCCAAGGGCCGTGATTAGGATTCAAGACTGGTTGCTGTGAAGAGAATTCCACAGCTCTCCTGATATTATTATTCCAGTCTCTTTGGCTGCGAGCTCAAGGCAACCACGCAGTGGTTTACACTGCAAATCCTACTACCACAACCAGAGACTCTTCATTTAAAGAGATTTCTGAAGCAAAAGCAAAAAAAAAATCTGTGGCTTTTGCCCTACAATGCCTTTGGGCAATTCCTACACACAAAACTAAAAACACACCTAAAAACATTGCAACATTTTCAAGTTCCAGTCACCCCTGTGCACCAAACACAAACCAGTGATACAGACTGGGCTCACAGCATCACCACAAGCCTCATGCCTGGGCTTGCAGGATTAAGCATTTATTTCAGTCTCGCTTTTCCAAGCAGCCCAAAGCACACACCAGGATCTCCTGCTCCATAAAGGATTCACTGGAATGGTCCTTTCCTCCCCAAATGCTGCCTGCTACTTGAGAATTGAACAAGCTGCACCTACCCTAATAAATAAATAAATTTATAAAATCAATGAGCAGAAAGGGAGATGTGTAGTGCTGCAGCCTATGATCAACAGCATCATGGACATTCACCCAGTTTGGGAAATGAAAGACTTCAAACCTCATGCAAGAAAACATTCCATTAAAATAAACAGCTTGGAAATAAGGAAAGAACAGCAACACTACACATAAATGGATGCAGAACATGCCAATCTGCATTTAGACACAGCCTTTTACTAGTCAAATTTTTCACTAACTACCCAGCATGACCAATGCACTGCCAAAGGACACTTCCCCTGGACAGCGGACAGTGCCAAGCTATCAACTTCTGTGGAGTATCAATTTGAGAAAACACACCATGGCTTAGAGAAATGCCTTGATCTATGAAACTCCCCCATAAGAAATCAGCACAATTTTTAAGCACATGAGCAGCCAAGAGAGGAAGTCACAACTGTAAGGTGTCCCTAGCTGACACACTCAGGGAAATCCTCTCCAACGTGATCCTGAATCCTGTCCCTGATCTGCACAGCAATCCCCACAAGCAACACTACACCGGAACTCTCAAGACTATGGGAAGTTTTCTTATCTCTGTTTACAAACTCAAGGACAGACAAATCACATCAATTTGATTCTCACGTTACTTGGAAAATCTGCCAGAAGGGAGGAAGCTCCATGAGCAACAACCAAACAGGGAATAACTCCAGGGCAAGGACCAGGGAGTGAAGAGCAACACGCTACATTCCTCACCACAGAGCCCGAGCTCCTTTTTCACTCTGCAGTAACCAAACACGTGCCAAAGAGAGGGCAGGTGACAGGACTGGTTTCAAAATTATCTAATAGCCAGAGAAACATGAGTGCTGAATGGAGCAGAGTCCAGGACAACACCCAAGTGAAATCACAGAGCTGTGCAAAGAATCCCAGGAGCAGGAATACCTGAGCTCTCCATCCACCTGGGACCTGCTGGTCAGGACTTGCTTCTTTCATATGTGGTCTGAATGTCACCTTGAGCACATGGAGCAGGAAGGGCTGGTAAACTTATGAAACACAAAGTCTGAAATTCCTGTAAATTCCTGTGAAATTTCAGTAAAGCCTCTTTTCAAGTTGTAACTGGGTTTTTTCCCCCCTTTGGTAGAAATCAGGCATTTGGGAAGCCTACTGCCACTGCCAGAGGAGTCTGCACATTCAAGGGGCTCAATTAACACCCAAGGTGATGGTGCTGCACATGGTTGCAAACAGAATTTAAAAAAAAAAAAAAAAGCTGCAGCTACACAAAGCTTCAGTATGGCAGAGGGAAAAACTGCTTCATCATCAGACGTGGAAATTTTCTGAATCCCTGGTTACCTCGTCAGGCCAGAGCCGTGTGAGGAGGAGCACAGATGGGTACTGTGCCCTTTCTCCTGCCATAAGAGCAGCAGCTCCAGAACTGCAGCGTGAGCACAACCCTGGGGCTGGGGCCGTGCGTGTCCTTTACTGCCACATATAAAATGAGACAGCAAAAAATGACAAACCAAAGTAGTCCAGTTGGAAACAGTCCTAGACTTTGCCTCCTTTTAGGGACTTTCCATACTGTGACACTCCAGAGTGACTTGGTTCTGTCTTCTATACATTGGGAAGGAAACATTTAGCTTAGAATTAGCTCAGGACATTGTCTGAAACAGAGGGAAAGTTTACACACCCATTTTCAATAAACTCTACACCTATCAAAAGGGGATTACAGGCTACAACGTCTATTTAAATAGGATTCCAACCTCCTTAACTACTCTGAAGCACAAAGGCTTTATAGCTTTACTTACTAATAAATATCCTTGATAATTCTTACAGGAAAAGGCAGAGCACACTGTGAAGAAAATTCTAACCAAAACACAAAAGAGGGGAAAAAAGTTGATAAATTCTTGCAAGATTTTTTTTGAGAAAGTCTTTACCTGGATTAAGCTGCCAGGCAACTTTATTAGCATTTCTGCCACACAACTGTCTGCTTCCCTACACACCCTGCAAACGTCACAGGAAAACAAAGAAAACTCCCATTTTCATGTGGTCGTTAGAAAGATGCAAATCCTTCTGGTTTGTAGAGGAGAGACAAGGAAAAGAAAATGCCAGCAACCTTCAGCTCTGGCAAAAAGTACCTCAGAAGCAGCTGAACAACTTCCCAGTTACCCTGGAAACAGAGTTTACCCCTCAGCAGACAGGGAAAATTGCCTGCAATTACCACCCTAGAGTAAAGCACCAGTTTGGACAAAACATCAATTTCTGTTTGCTGCAGCTCCTTTAACGTGATCCCAGCAATTTATCCCGAGCAATATTTGATCTGGAATGGAATTCTACTACCAACCCCCAAAGAGCCTGAGCTCTGTTACCAGACCTGCAGGTATAATCAAAGGTTACAATATCTCCTAATGGCACAGAAGAGCTCCGCCATCTGCCAAGTGTGATTTCCCCTAATCCCACTCCCCACACACCAATCAGAATCACCCGGATTACGCCACAGAAATAGAAGTCAAGTCAATACCTGAATCCACGGGATTAATCTCCCACCTCCAGACGGGAGAAAGGCAAGAACAGCAACAATGCTGCAGGCAAGGCTCAGGAAGGCAAAGCTTTCCACCCGGCTCCGCGCGGCAGCACACAGGAAATTCTGGGATTGCGCTGATTAGCTTCACCCATCCAGAATCCCAGCGCTGCTCCCTCCCAAATCCGAGCGCAGAACTCCGTGCAAATTCAAGGAACTGACCTCCACGTGATCTTTTGGACCAGCTATTTCCACCCAGAAGCAGCACTCCGCGTCTCCCCGTGCGCCTATAAACCGCTTGGGTTTGGAGTTAGGAGGAAAAATTAACAAATGAGCTGCGTGTCACCAGAACAACACAAATCTGTCCATCCAAGTGCTTCTAAAACAAAAATATATGCTCCTAGCAGGGGGGCTGGAATGAGATGAGTTTTAAGATCCTTTCCAACCCAAACTATCCTGACATTCTACGTACACACGATGCCAACGAACAAAGCTATGTGCATCTTCAATTAAAAAGAAGCAGCATGATGACTTTGAACTGGCACTTGGAAGTAATTTTAACGAGCAGATAATATATTTCCTGAAATCCAAGGCATTAAGGAGCCGGGAATGCCTGAATCCCTCCTGCTCTGCCCAAGGAGCCGTCGCCCGGCTGTAAACCAGCGGGGGAGAAAGGGGGAGCATCTTTATTTGTCCATTTAAGACCTCCAAGCACATTATCACCCCTAATCCAGCGAGGAACAGATAATTGCAGCCCTCGTGGATTACAAAATTACGCTCTAATCCTCAGAACCACCAGCAACAACACCGTCCACCAAAAACCACCTACAACCCCTCCGCACCGCCAGCCGCCGAATGAGAACCACAGAACGCGTTTTTTCGGAGGGGGCTTTTCCCCGCTTGTTAACACACGAGGACACGAGCCCTTGGCTCTGACGCAGTGAGAAAGAAGCAGCGAGGAGGTCCGGCAGCAGGGCGAGGGGCCACGCGGGAGCGGCGAGCGCACCCCAGGGCACGGGACCCCCGTCCCCGTTGCCCCGGAGCCGGCGAGGAGGGCGAGGCACCCCCGGGGTAAGCGGGGAAGGGGTTCCCGTGCCGGCCCCAAGGGCGAGCGAGCACTGCCCGCCTTTGTCCCACCGCCGCCTTGCCCGCAGCACTCACCCAGCCAAACCACCGGCTGCTCCCTCCGCAAAACCGGGCGCCGCCTCCGCCGCACCGGGGAAGTTGCTTGAAGTGAAGTTGGGCGCGCAGCGGCCTTTCCCCCGCGGCGGCGGCGAGCGGCGGCCGGGCACGGCGGGGGCGGGGCGGGCAGGGGGGCCGTCCCTGGGCGCTCTCCCGGAGCGAGGGGCTGCGGGAAGGCNCGGGAAGCGCCGCTGTTGCCATGGTGACCGCGCGGTGCGGACCGTGGGCGGGGCTTCCCCCGCGCAGCGCGGCCGCGATTGGCTCCGCCCCGCTCCACCTGCTCCGCATGGGCCGCGGGTTCGAGTCCCGGCCCCGCCGTCCCGAGGGACAGGGGCTGGTTGTGGGTAGTGTTGGAAAATGCGGGATGTGTCAGGATTATTTTATTGTGTCCGGTTCTGGACAAGGACAAGTACAAAAGAGAGCTACTGGAGAAGGTCCAGCAGAGGCCACAAGGATAATGAGGGAAATGGAGCATCTTTGTGATGAGGAGGGACTGCAGGAGCGGGGCCTGGTCGGTCTGGAGAAGGGAAGGCTAGAGGGAATCTCAGCAATCCATACAAACATCTCAAATCGTGTGCCAAGAGGATGGTGCCAGGCTCTGTTCAGTGGTGCCTGGTGACAAGGAGCAGTAAACACAAGTCCCACCTCAAATGAGGAAGAAGCTCTGCCCGTGGAGGATGGCCGAGTGCTGGGACAGCTGCCCAGGGAGGAGTCTCCCTTTCTGGACACATCCCAAAGCCACCTGGATGCAATCCTGTGTCACCTGCTCCAGGTGACCCTGCCTTGGCGGAGGGGTTGGACTGGATGCTCTCCAGAGGGCCCTTCCCACCCCAGCTGCTCTGGGATTCTATGACTCTAATCAGTGGAACAGGCAACAGCTGCATCCCTCAGTCAAGGACACCCTGAAAACGACAAGCTTTAAGGACCTGAATGAAGAAGTTGATGTATGTTTATGTAAACATTGGTAACTTTCAAAGCGGGTACATTCTATGGCTGAACTATGTTTGTTATAATAACAAAAATCACACCCACAGGTTAGAAAGACCCTGCCCAGGTGAAGACCCTTCCCCTGTGCATGTAGAGAAGCAACTTGTGTGGAAATTACTAACAAATCCTAATAAAGAATTGTGCTTGGAAAGTAACTCCAAAATTTCCAGGAAAGTTTGGTGGGGTGTGCTGGATTTGTGGAATCCACTGAGCACCCAGGCTGCACGACCCCGAAATAAATAATCAATGTCTCTCTCAAGTGTGTCATTATTGGTTTGTCACACATCAGGTAAAAAATTCAATTTTGTGGCTACCAGTAGCAGCCCCTTGGCCGCCACTGTCCTTCTGTCACCCTCAGGGCAGCACAGCTGTGGAGCCCAGTCCAGGGAACATTGCCTCAGAGCAGAGAGAATCAGACAGGGAACATTTCTCCTCAGACAAGGGAGTGTTCCTCTTTAGTCCCCTCTCCAGGAATGGCACCAGAGTCACTGATCTGCCCACTGGCATCCTCTCCATGCCACAGCTGTCACAGTTCAAAAGCTCCAAATGCTGCTTTTTGTCATTACCGAAGGTGTGGCTCCCTGCCGAGGAGGCCAAAGTCGGCTCTGAGGCGAGGCCATGACTCAGGCAGGAGGAAGGAGAGTGTGGATGATGGGCTGGCCACGGGCCAGGGCGATGCCATGGCACAGGGAAAATGCATCTCCATGTCTTCATGTCCTCATCCCAGCTCTTAGGGAAAGACTGGCAGCATGTCCTGTGTCCCTGCTCTCCACGGGGAACTCACTCATCTGCCTTTAACCAGCCCAAATCTCCTTCTGTTGCAGGCACAGGGGTCGTGAGCCACTGGATCTCTCCATGATCTATTCCAAGGGAGCCTGACAGAGTCTCTGTAGCTGCCCCTTAGCAGGTGCATGGATGGGAGCAAGAGGAAAAGTTTCAGCAGCAAAACATCCAGCCCTATAACAACAGCAGGAATACTGAGCTTGCCTCATCTCCTCTGTTCCCACCCACATCCCATTTAAATTAAGATCGCTTTCCCACAGCTTCCCCCCTTGCTCCCAAATCAGGATAATATAGGTGTTTTCCCCACCTTAGCAACCCTTTTATCTTCACCACACCAAGGGATCCCAATTCCATGACTCATTTGCCTTTTTGCTTTTCCAGAAGCCAAGCCATAACCCATCCCCTCAGCCAGCTTTCCCCACCAGCATCCTCCCTGCGATCCATGGCTTGGATCAGTGCTTCTGCAAAGAGGGAGTTCCTGCCTCGTACACCTCTTTGAAGCGGTTCTTGTTCCACCCATGGCTGGGAACCCCTGCTCCAGCACACAGAGCTCTCAGCAAGTCATCAGGAACGAGGAAAGCACCTGATCAGTTATTCAGGAGCCACTTAATGTCTGCTCCCTCCACAGAAACACCCACACAGCGACAGAGCCGGAGAACTGGGCACGCCAGGCTCCACAGCCCTGCGAGCTGCATTCAAATGGACACTTCAAGAGAGCAGCCGCGTTCCCAAGGAGCTGCTGTCTTGTTTCCCACTGTGTGAGGAGGAGCCTTTGTGAATGCCCTGGGAGGTGAGACCTGGGAGCTTCAAAGTGGCCACAGAAACTCGGGCTGGTTCGAGCTGCAGCGGGCCCGGGGCAGGGATGGCAGCGCTGTGGGGCAGTGCCGGGCACGGGGCAGGCCCGGGGCCGTGCCGGGCATGGAGCAGGCCCGGGCCTGGCCACTGTGGGGCTGCAGGGGCCAAATCCTCACCCTCACACAGCCTTTCTTGCCCTGGGGACACCCTGAACCTGTGGGAAAGGGAATGGCTGTGCAGGGCCAGCACAGAGCTTGTGGGACTGTGCTGCACTGAGGAGATGGAAAGCCTCTGGCCACCAGAGCCAGCCCTTGCACCCCAGCTCTGGCCCCAGGCAAGAGAATTGCCACCTTACTGCCACCCCAGTGACACCCCACTGCTGCTGCTCCCTTAGAATCGTAGAATTATTTGGGTTGGAAAAGCTCTCTAAAACCATCGAGTTCAACCGCAGCTCTGCCCAGGCCACCCATGTCCCCCAGCTCCACAGTGACACATCTGTTAAATTCCTTCAGGGATGGAACTCCACCACCTCCCTGGGCAATCTGTTCCAATGCCTGACAACCCTTTCCATGAAGAAATTTCCACAATATCCAATCTAAACTTCCCCTAGCACAGCCTGAATCCATTTCCTCTGGTTTTCTGTTCCCTGGGAGCAGAGCCTGACCCTCACCTGGCTGCACCCTCCTGTCAGGAGGGCCAGAAGGTCACCCCCGAGCCTCTGTTTCTCCAGGCTGAGCCCCTTTCCCAGCTCTCTCAGATACTCCTGGTGCTCCAGACCATTCCCCAGCTCTGTTCCCTTCCCTGGACATGCTCCAACATCCCAGTGCAGTGAGCAGAGGGCAAGGACAGGAGCTGGCATGTGGCACAGCCCTGGCTCCTGGAAAGGTTCTTCCCCTGTGCTCTGTTCCCACCTGAGACCCTACGTGAATCTTTCTCCCAGTGCGTTTATCAGCACTTAGCAGAGCAAAGGTGACCCTAAAAGGGGCAGAGTTAAATGCAGAGCCCTGGCCTCTCACCCCATGTATATGAATTAGGGCTGTAATTCCACCCCGTGGTATGGATGGCAATACTGAACAGACACTTCCAGACCCATCTTGCAGACATCTGAGCTTTGACCCTCTGTTTTACAACTTCACTGGGGCCGTCAGAGGGATGACAAGCAGCAATACACAGTGAAGGAGTGCCTGCTCACTGTGAAAAGAATGACAGGTCCCTTATCTATGAAGTTTCCATTCTTCAGATAAAGTTTTCCAACAAAAGGTTCCACTCCTCAGATGAGTAATGCCACTGTTTCTCCTCTCCACCATGCAATTAACTTCCAGGCTGGGATCTCTTCAGAACTGAGCTAAGAATGGCATAACCCAGGGAGTACCAGTGAATATTCTGTGCACCGGTGGGGCTGCTCGGGTGATTTAGCTCCTCTCACACAGCCTGTCAGTGCCCTGCAGTGGAGAAATGGGTTGTTGCAAATGGCACAAGGACACTGCCCATGACACACCTGCACACCTGTGGGCAGGGACAAACACCAGAGAGGGCCCAGGCAGACCCCCCAGCCCCTGCTCTGTCTCATTTGTGTCTCACCCCTGCCTGACTTCGGCGGGTGCGACAAGATCCCCTCCTTTGTTCCAGCCAGGAACAGTCTCCTTCTCTTCCTGCTGAGCCTGTCGCTCCTGTTATTTGAAGAGGTGGAGGTGTATGCAAAAACAGCCTGTCTGGGTCAGAGGAACACTGATCTTCCAGTGCTCCCCTGCTGCCCTTCCCAGGCCCACGTGGCTTGAAATTCTCTGGGCCTTCAGCAGGGAAGCAGCTCAGAGTCCTCCCTTGCAGCCTTCTAGCAGGTAACTGCTCCCACAAAAGCCAGAACTATTGGTGACAGCTCAGGATGAGCCTCAGGAGGAAAAAGGCTCCCCACACACCTCAGGCACTGAGCACTGCAGGAAGGTGCTCCACTGCCCACTACATATAATCTGCATAAAGGAAAACAGGAAATCCTCCCACTCTCCATCACCACCACAGCAGCTGTCCTTAAAGTTCCTTTCCCACCCCTTCTTGCTTTTTCCATCCACTAAGGAAATCAGTGCAGAGCTACACAGAGAGCAAGTGCCTGGCTCAGAGCACAGGGAGGGCACAGCCTTCCCAATAAAACCCCACCAGCCATGGGGACCCATTGCTGCCTCTCCCACCCTCAAGTTTGACTCAAGAACAGGGCTGGGAGAAGGGAGGCAGGAGAGAGAGTCCTGTTTCAAAGGGAATAGTCTGTTAAACACACAGTCCAATGTCCTTGTGAAGGCTGAGCTCTGCCAGGCCCTGAAAAGGGCATCACCCGTGTGAGGGGGTGTGGAGCCTGTGGGATAACCATGGTGTCCACACACTACTTCTTCCTCCAGAAAGGAGAAGTTTGGGAAGGCAGAGGCTGTCAAACCTCAGCTGCTGAAAGCAGCCATAGCCAAGGAATCCTTGACTAAAAAACAAGGATAATTGAGTGTCAAATTTGTATGTATAATGCTCTCCAGTAGGAAGGAGCTGTTAGATTGCACCGTCACGGAGGTTTCAGTGCAACAGAGGGAAGAACCAGTGGGTGTGGGATTGTTGCCAGTTATATAACCCCTGGTGGTTTTCCCTGCACTGGTTTGGGTGAGGACACGGCCCCAGCCTCATCCCTGTGCTATCAGCCGACAGCACATGGCCAGAATCGGGGGGCTGTGGGGAGAACAAAGGGATACACATTTCCTGGGAGTCTGCTTTTGTTTTGCCAAGCAGAAGAGTGACTCAGATTTCAGCGCACTCCTGTAACTCAGCCAACAACAACACGTCCTTAGTCACGGCGATAAAGCCGAGGATCTGTGTTCCATTTGCTGAACTAAAAAAAGCTCAAACTCATCCACCCAAGGGCCAGGTCAGTCACTAAACCAGAGACTGAACCCCGAGCTGTGTGCGGTGACGGCAGCATCCTCCTCCCCAACAACCTCTCAGCTCCTGGAAACTACTCAGAAAATCCACTGAACCAGCACAGATAATCTTTGTGCTGCACTATCACGGAGCTCTCTGATAACTCCTAAGCACTCACATGTCGTTCCAACACGGCTGCCAAAGCCTTGCAGAAACGCTTTCACTTCCTGAGAAATGCTCCAGGAAAAAGCACCGTACTTCCTTGTGCTTAAGGACTGGCTTAACACATCCCTGTGCTGTTGTCTCCTGGATCTGAGCTCGTTTTTCATGGCTGTGAGGTACATCCACTGCTCATTGGAAATGCCAGAGCATGGATTGCTCCACCTCAGTCACTGCACTCAAAGCAAGCAAAAGGAGGGCTTAAACTGACAAAGGGGAGGTTTAGACTGGAGTTTAGGAAGAAATCCTTCCCTGTGAGGGTGCTGAGGCCCTGGCAGAGGTTGCCCAGAGAAGCTGTGGCTGCCCCATCCCTGGAAGTGTCCAAGGCCAGGTTAGATGGGGCTTAGAGCAACCTGGGGAAGTGGAAGGTGTCCCTCTGAATGAGAGAAACTTAAAGGTCCTTGCTGTCCCAAACCACTTCGTGTTGCCCTGAGATTCCCAGTGCCAGGCTAACAAAATCCCTGTTGGACAGTCGTCCAGCCCCCAGTGCTGCTGGACTGTCAGCCCCTTACCCTGCATCAGTCAGGTGGTGCTGCCTGCACAAACTGGACCTCTCTGCAGGATTTGCCCAGGGATTGCTGCAGCTGTGGATCAGCCTTTGAACTTCCAGCTTCATTTTCCTTTGGAAGAGGCCTCTCTGAAATAGGTGCTGGAGCACCTTAAGGCGGCAGAGGGAGTGCAGGGTGTTGCCAGGACAGCACCCACCTGGGCAGATGTTCGTGCCAGGACTCAGCGTGTCCATTCATGCATGTTAACAAGGGCTATAAATACTCTGGGTCCTTCAGTGCCACGTGCCCCAGCCTGGCAGGAGGCTGTGTGAGGACAAACACTCACAGCTGGGCTCAGCAGCACAGCCCCCAGTGCTCCCCATCATTCCCAGCCCTGGGCATGTGCCACAGCCAAACTGGTTCATCTGCCATGGCCACACAGGAGGCAAAAGATTGAATTTGTGGAGCAGAGGATCAAAACAGAGCATGGAAACTCCTGGAACTGCCACCACCTCTCAGAGGAGTTCCCATAATCCAACCCCAGCTGATGGTGAATATCTCCTGAGGAGCCCTTGTTGGGAAGGGCTTGGAAGGGTTTCTTTCCTGCACAGGACAGAGCTGCTGCCTCTCCAGAGCTGCTCCACCAGCTGCTGTCTCCTGCACTGCATGGAGGTGGCAACTGATGGAAATTTCCGTGCACTTCAAAGCACAACCTCAGGATAGCTGCTTTTGTGAGAAACTATCCCAAGTTAAAAATTAATGAAATTCACTTTTAGGATCATTTACTTTCCTCCATCCGAACGGCAGGATTTTTGCCAGCCTCTCCACACCAGAACACAGAGCATTCTTGCTTTGGCACCTTGGGGATGTGGCCTCTGGTGGTTAGGCTGCCAATTAATATCAGGTAATTAACACATTTGCAAGGGCTGGTTGAATCCCACCCTGACATTTTGCAAACTCTGCGTGTTTGGGGAGTGTCTTCATCAGCTTTTGAAGTTCTGAGCTGTGAGCTCCCTCAAACCTCAGCCTGCCCTGGAAACTGGGCCTGGGCCATTAGCGCAAACATGCCTCAAGAAGCAAACATATTAAGGATTAATTAAATACCAGGATTTATTTAATTAAGGCTCTTCTCATAAGTAGGTAGAGGCAGGAATCTAGAGTGAGCATCCAGCCTTCCTTGCATTCCCATTTTCAGAAAGGCAGTTAAATTCTATGCTGCTTAAAACACGACATTGGGGTGCTGTGGCCCCCTCCTGCCTCCAACAGCAGTGCAAGAACTGACACCACAGAAAGGAGCTTGGGGACACTTCTCCTCTATTCCCACACATGGCATCCCCCCATGGAACAGCTGGAAGACCCACAAGCACCCAAGGACCTTGTGAAGTCCAGAGGGGTGACAAGTGCCAGCCCTGAGCAGGGGCAGGGAGCACAGGCAGCTTCTCCTCCTCACGTTTTTGATGAAAAACTTGTCCCTCCTGTTCCCTGCAAGAAAGGCACTGTAGCCCATCCTATCACTGCCAGTTTAAAGGGCTGGAGACTGATCCAGGAAATACCGAGGCAAGAGGACGAGATCAAGTCCAAGGTCCTTTTGAGCACCGTTGCAGAATGCACTCCCTCACCTCCTGCACAGCTCACCTGGCAGCACTGGATCACACACAGGTATAAACCACCACCACCATGGCCCAGCTCTGGGCTGCCACCATGCCAGGGCCCTCTGTCACCTCCCCATCTGCTCTGTCTGGAGTAGTTCACTCCACGCAGCACCAAGGACCTGGCCCAGCCCTTCCCCAGTGCTTTTCCTCCTCTTCAATTGCTCTGCTTCACCATCAGTTTAAATCTCCACATTATAGGGGGGTACAGCAAGAGAAAGGACAGAGGTGACAGTGCCAGCAGAGCCAAGGAGGTGTCACTGCCACACATCTGCTCAGAGGGACAGGCTCAGCAAAGCTGGACTTAGCAGGCCAAGGGATGGGGATGGGGGAAAGCGAGGACCATGAGGGCAAGGAGGGGGCAAAAAGGAGCTCAGGTGACAGCAGGGTCCCCAGCACAGGGGACACTCACCAGGAGCAACAGGGTGGGGCTCTGGAATCTGGGAGCAGTGTGGAAATACAGAGTATTTTGGGCACTCTCTCCCCATTCGCTGCCTTCCCAGGGACCACACAGACAGGAAGAACCACCAGGATCTGATTGATTTGAAAATACATTAACCATAGAGAATAGAGCTTTAATTTTTTCTTTCTCAACAACAATAAGGAACGGTTTACATTTAAAAAAAACCCAAAAGCATGAATAAAATAATATAAAACAGATATTATACCACAGTGTGGAATTCAGATAATCTAAGAACATTAGCAGCACTTCTACAAATAGATTAAAAGCTGTAAGTGCTCGTTAAGCTCAGATCGAGCAACTCCCAGAGACCAAAATGGCATCCAACAGAGAAAAGCAGCAATTCTGTGTAGGGCAACAGAAAAGTCTAATGCCAGGACACCAGATACATTCAAATTCCTGTGCTGAGGGGTAATTCCCTGTCCCACAGAGCCCCCACGATGGCTGTCACGCCCTGCCTGGCTCTCCAGAACACTCCTTGAACAAGGGAAGTGACAATCGTGGGTCTGAGGTTACATCCACGTTGCATTTTCAAAGCTGTTCATTAATTCTGTTTGGGGAAACAATTTCTTCCCTGGCTTCTGGGAATTACTCTCCAGAGAGAATGGATTTCTGAGAATTTAAGTCAATCTTACATAGTCACAACAATGACATTTTTAGTCTCTCGGTATCCAGGATCAGGATTTTCAATTCTTTATCATCCTTAGCAGCAAAGCCATACTCATTCCTAAAACTTCCACGTATTTAAGATCTTGTGCATAGTTTAATCTTTAGCATTCATTTGTTAAAAAAAAAAAAAGTTTAAAAAAAGGATAAATGGTGCTTTTTCCCCCCCTCATCAAAGCACTGATGCAAAATGCCCTTGCTCCAGGTCATGTCCCACTGGCTATGGCTCAGGAGCCACCGTGGAGAAGGGACTGTCCCCTGCAGCACCATCCATGGGCTCTGCTCTGCCTCCATGTGCAAAATCCATCCATAAAAGGAAGCTATTAAACTACGGAACAGGAATATAAGGTGGAATATGCTTATCACCAATCTAAAATTAAATTAGAAATTAGATTAGACACATTGAAACACTTCCACGGCTATTCCAACCGCGTACATTCTCCAGGAAGTTCAGGATTTGGGCAAAGCTGGGAAGGAATTCACACACTGAGCTGTGTGAATGTGTGACTATGGCACCAAATGGCCTCAGCCGTGGCCCACGTGGCCACCAGAGGACAGAAATGTGATCACACTGAGAACCACAATTGTTCAGATGCCTTAATCAATGAAATATTGCTTATTCGGGGCAATGAGGATGCTGACCTTGAGTGGAAAAGCAGGAACAATCAGTGGCATTTGATCTACTTCAGGGTGTCTGAAAAAGCTTTTACAGGAATTTCTGACACAGGTTCTGGTGAGTTCCAACCCTTCCACAGTGCTAGGAAAGGCTGGAACTCCATCTCCATGTTGTGCTCTATCAATTTGTGCTCACACAATAGCAAAATGCTGTAGACAAGCCCAGAGCTGCTCAGTACTTGGGGAAATTCCCAAATGGAATGAGAAATAAGACAGAGGTTTTGATGACATGATCATTTTGGTCCTACTGATCAAAGGCTCAGAGGTTCCCACTGTGCCTCTAGAGAAAAGGGATTTAGATATTGTAAGATACTTCAAAAGCAAACCTAGGGGATGAGAATCCCAAAACTGGTCCTGTCCCTGGTCAGAGGCCCATTGGCTACAGTGGCTCCCAGTGCAGGGGACCAACCTCAGGATAATCCAGGAGAGAGGGGAAATATGCAAAGTAATAAATAAATAAATAATAAACAAAGAATAATAAGAACTTCATCCCATAAACTGCTCTTGGCCACAAGGCTTGTGTCTCCAGGGATTTTGGGACCCACCTCTTCAATAGTTCCATCTCTCAGCCTTCTTTTCAGCTGTCAGTGACAAGGGTTGGCACCTGCAGTTCCACTGCTGGCTCACGTTGCACTGCCAGGTGCAATTGGATGAGTTAAGGGATTTTCCCAATGCCAGGGGCTGGATGAGAGCAGGATAGGAAGTTCCCACACAAAAAACCCTCTCAGTCTTCATGAAAAACGTTCACAGCAAAGTGATTCAGGGACTCAACCCAGCAAGAGAAAAACTCTGAGGAAAATCACACATTTAGGAACAAACATAACTTCTAAAGGGTCTGCAGAGGTGACACCAAAAGAGATGGGTACCAGGAGCTCGTTGGAAAGTTCCATGAGCAGAAAGCTCAAATGCAGGAAGAATACAGGGCCAGGACACAAACACTCAGGGGATTTACACACACCAAGATTATCTGAGCTCAGCAGCTCGAGCATGAGACAAACCCCAAACCCCACAGCAATGTGGGTACTCAGTGAGGGTGTGATGGGAGCTGAACTCAGCCCATGGAGCCCGTCCTTCCTTCCTCAGGCTCAGCTGTGGAGTGACTGGGGCAGAGAACACGGGCTGGCAGCTCATGCCACTCTTGCTGCACCCAGGGGAGAATGCAGCAGTCTCCTCAGAAAGCGTGGAGTCATGGAATGGCTGGGTTGGAAGGAAACTTAAGAGATCACCCAGTTCCACCCCCTGCCATGGGCAGGGACACCTTCCACTAGCCCAGGTTGCTCCAAGCCCTGTCCAGCCTGGCCTTGGACACTGCCAGGGATCCAGGGACAGCCACAGCTTCTCTGGGCAGCCTGTGCCAGTGCCTTATAGTGAAGAATTTCTTCCTAAAATCCAATCTAACCCTGTCCTCTGTCAGTTTAAGGCACAGAGCTCCAGTCCCTGTTCCCACAGAGCCAACAACAGGCTAAAATAGTCCTGGGCTGGCAGTGCCATTGTGGGGGGGATTTCAGCTGCACAGAGCTGCTGGGATGAGACATTCCTCTTCCCCAAGGAAGATTACTGTATATGGACAAGCCTGGTGACAGGCCTCTCCTGCATGGCAAACAGGCCATCCCTGGCTGCACAGCTGGGAGAGATCCCTGCTGCCTTCCAGCACCATGATTGCCCCCGTCAGAATTCCAGAGCAAGGCTTTATCTCATGGGGGTCCAGCAGAGGGGCAGAGCCAGGCAGGAGAGGCTGAGGCCAGAGAAGACTCACAAACAGCTGCACAGCAAAATCTTTGCTTTTCAGCTTCTTAGCAGCTTTTAACCATCAAAGAGAGCCCCAGGCTCCTGGTGGGGTCTCACTATGAGTCCCTACAAGCACAAGAACTTGCCCAGCAACACAGCTGAAACAAAGCTGGTTTATATTATTTTTCCCTCTTTTTTTTTCTCCTCTTGTCCAGTCTTAAAGTCAGAACCAAAATGAAGCCAAACTGAGGTTGTGATGGTGGCTCTGCTCCGAGCTTCCTGTTGCCCCACCAGAACAACTCTCCCAGCACAGGGACAGTGACAGATTGGCACATCATGGAATAGGTGCTATAGAAACCACACAGTTCTTAGAAGCAAAAGATTTCTCACCACCACCCCCCCTTTCAAAAAATAACCCACTTAGTTGACATATTTTCTCTCTATACTGTATATATATTATATATAGACACGATTCTCTGGTAAACATTTACAAGATATCGTAAATAACATTGAAAATTTCTATCTCCATTTGCACAACAGCGCGCACTCACACGCCAGCACACAAGGACACACAGTCAGGTACAATCAATAAATAAATACTTTTTCCCCTCCCCCCAGAAATTATTCAAAAAACACTGCTATTGAGCGGCCCAAAGACACTCTCAGTTAATACAGACAGCAAATATTGTGCAGAATTTCTCGTCTGTTTTTGTTTAAAAACCAAGGAAAGAAGCTTGAAAGGTTTAGTGTCAGGGATGTTGCTTGGTCAGGTGGTGTTTAAGGTGGCCTGTAGGTCCCTGGCCCTCAGGAAAGGGAGAGCAGGGCACTTCCCTTTCCCTCTAGACAGGTGACAGATCTGTCCTAGAACCCGAGGGAACAGGAGCAGCCCGGGAAGGAGGGAGGACACGAGCTTTTCACTCTGCTTGGTGGAAAGATGAAAGGTTCTCACAGGAACTGGCAGATCTCAAGCTCTTTGTTTCCTGTGCTACTGCAGCCCAGCACACCCTTTGGGGTTTTACTGCTTCAGGGAATTTCCCAGATTGTTTTACATATCTTGTGGGATTGTGAGGAGTGAAGAGCTGCCCGTTGCTCTCCCCCTTCCCCAAAGGGTTCAGGATGTGCCACTGCCTTTTCCAGCTGTGACCTCCACGTCCCAGCACACCAAAATTGCTGATTTGCTCAGGAAGAGCAAACCACTCCACCACGCTGCTCAGACCTTCCCTGAAGCAGCAGTTTTCTCTGGTGCAGACTGACAACCACCTTTTTCCTGCCAGCAACATCTGACAGTGCCACGAGCCAACACAAACCAGCACAGACAGATGTTCCGCGGGAGGAGGAAGTGCCCCTTTCCCTCCTGTAGGAGCACTCCAGCAGCAAGGCAGGAGCAGGGCCAGAGGAGAGCACACACACAGCACACATTGCACCAGGGGGAACACAAATGTTTGCAGCAAAACTTGAGAGAAAATACCCTCAGAGAGAGCTCCAGCCCAGCACTCCCAGCACTGCTCTCCCTTGCTGGGCTGGACCCTCCATCCACCCACCCCTCTCCTTTTCCTGCATTGTTTTTACCTGAGTTGAAAAATTACTCTGAAGCCTCTGCAGGGCAGCCTGTGTGGGACACAGCAGCTGGAGAGGCACTTCATGCAGTGGGCTCCAGGCTGTGCAGGAAAAGTGGCCACACAAGGGCATCTTCCCAAAGCAAAGACCACTCAGGGACCTTGAGCTATTTTCCTCTCACAGGCCTGTGGGAAAAGCCCACCAAGACCTAACTGGAGATGCTCAGTGGGTTTAGGGGACTCAACAGCCAGCCCTGAAGCTGTCAGAGGGAAAGTCAGGATAATCAGGAGCTCTGACTTGCCTTCTGAGGAGCTCTTCCTTCACAAGAGCTCAGAGGAACAACAAGAGACCAGAATCCTACCACGAGCAGCTAAAGTAAGGCAGGTTAAGAAAACCTCCAGCCTGGAGTTCCCAGAGGAGGTCAGGACCAGATTTCCCAGCATTCAGAGAACACTACAGAGGCTGGATTTTGAAAAATAACCTCAATGCTGAATGTGGAGCTGTTCTGAAAATCCATCCAGACACAAACCTCTTGTGTGCTCAGATATTGTAGGAAAAAAGTAAAATCCCAGGGAGAAAATAGAGCCCTAAAAAAAAGACAATACTGAAGGGAAAGCAATGCATTGAGGGACAAGATCAAAAGAGGAATTTCTGTGATCAAAGTCCCCTTCATTACTGGCAGAACCTCATTGTGTTGGTGAGAAGCTGAGAACTGGCAGCATCCCTGTGCTGCCCGGGCTCGCAGGGCTGGCTGCCTTCCCACACCACAGGGAAGGGCTGCCCAAGGAAGCAGCTTTCCAAGGAATCAGCCTTCCCTCTGTGCCACCAAGCTCTGCTCCCCCAGCCCCCGAGCTCCACCCTGGGATGTGGCAATGCCTGGGCAGTTTTGGTGGCCACGGCAGCTGCTCCGAGGCCAGGAAGCCACTGCCTGGTCCTGCTCTCGGCACAGGAACACACCTGGAGGGATCTTTGGTTGAGTCACTGCAGAAGGTCTGAGCCAGGGGACTTCCAGCTCACATAGCAGCACGTGTCCCACCACCTGAGTCCCACAGGTGTGGCACTTGGAGAAACAGGAGTAGGGAGGAAGTGTCAGAGGGGAGTCCTGGCTCTTTGGGTGCCTCGTCTGCCCCGGCTCCTTCATTTGTTCTCGATCAGAGTCTGCACTTTATAGACCAGGTCCCGAGCCAGCTTCAGGATCTGCTTGGTGTTGTGGCGCTCGGCCATTTCTGCAACACAGACAGAGGGACCCCACAGGTCAGAGCTGAGCAGCCCCCAGCCCACATTGCCAACCTCCCCTGGCAGGGACACCTGGCTCTGGAGAGCCATCCTCAGCCCCTCAGGATGGGGAGAGCACAGCCCAAACCTCAGCTCCCTCCAGCACGCCCAGGTTGGCCACTGCTGAGGAGGGCAGGTGGATTCCAGCCCCACCAGATCCCTCAGAGCTCTGCGTGTTAACATTTCCACAGCTGAGCAGCTGCCCCAAACTCAGCCCAACAGAGCACGAGCTGTACCATTGAAAAACTTGATGATGTCTGTAAAATCCATGTTGTTCTCCAGGATGATGTCCCGGTACATCTCCACCAGGGCCAGGGCTATGAAGAGCACGTAGTGAGCAGAGGAGACGTGAGCAGCAGCCCAGATGGTCTCCCAGACAGCGAAGACATCATCATACACCAGCTCTGTGAGCAGAGAACAGCAGTTACCACCCCACTCACCCCAGCCTGGCTCACAGAGCTCACAGCAGCACTGGGGAGACACACTGGGTGCTGCCTTCCCACAGGAGCCTGCTCCAGCTGGAAGCAGTAAATCAGTCATCTGTAAGGAGAAATATTCTGCCCAGCAGCAGGTGACACAGGCCCCAGGACACACTCATGGAGAGGCTCAGCAGCAGCTCTGGAACAACAGGTTCTGTATCCAGACAGAACAATCAGCCAGACATAAGCCAGGGAAAAGTGAAAAGGAATTAAAAATAAGTTTAAACCTGCTGAGAAGCCTGGAAGCAGACCCTGCCCCACCCTTGGGTGGTCTCAGCACACACCTCTCTTGAAGTCCAGGAGAAACCATCGGTAGCAGAAGTAGAAATGAGTGTAATCCCCATTCTGGTGCATCAGCTCGAAGAGCTCAGAGTCCAGAATCTGTCAAGAAAAGCAAAAGGAAAATCAGGAATGCACACACAAGGCACCTCTGCCTACTTCCCTCCATCCCACTGCTCTCCTACTGCACCAGCTCCTCCCTCCCTTTCCTGCACACACTGCTCCAGACTGTCCTTAGAGACCCTGCTGTCCCTCCTGCTCCCCAGCACTGAAACCCCTCCTCAGCCCCTCCAGGACCAGCTTTCCACCTTGGGTGTGAGGAGCTGCCATCCCTATGCCAGGAACTCTCACCTGGATCAGCGACCTCATGTTGGCAAAGTGGGTGTCCATGGCTCCTCCGTGGGGGAAGTTCTGGTTCATCCTCTTCATCAGCTCGGTGAAGCAGCTGAAAGCCAGAGCCTCTGTGCAGGGAGGAGAGATATCACTGCAGGGCTGCACGGCCACTGCTGCTCCTGCAGCAGCAATGTCCCTCCAAAAAGTCCAGCCTGGCCCCAGGGTGGGCTCCTGGGGGCCAGGCAGCATCACAGACAAATGGGATCCTGCTCCACACCTCCAGGCACTGCAAAGGGCCAGCACCCACCTGGCACATCCCTCCACAGATCCCCACACAGGGACAGGGAAAGCAGAGCAGAGCCACCCACTCACCATCATCCAGGATGACCAGGAGAGGGGCCAGCAGGTCACACATGCCCTGCACGTAGCCAATCTCAATGTGCTGCCAGATGTAGCTGTGTGAGAGAGCGGGAGAGGTGACCTGGGACCTGAGTGCCACCACCTGCCACCTCCTTTACCCATGCCCTGTCTCCCTTCCCAGGATGCTGGGGTAAATCACAGCTGTTCATTCTGTTATCCCTGTGCTGGAAATGATTAAATCCTTGTGGTGCCTCCCAGGTAAGGCATGCATGGATCAACACCCTGCCATGGCCACATCCAGGGTCAATCCAGGGCTGTGCCATGGCCCTTGCAGAGAAAATCAGGGCAGAGAAAAGCAAAATGGCAAAGCACAGCACAGTGGGGTCATTGGCTAAAGGGCAGAGACTGATAGAATTTGTTCATCTCTCATTCTCATCCTTATCCCTCCATTCATCCCCTTGGTTCTCTCTGCAGACACTGCCTGCCTCCCCTTCCCATTCCCAGTGTCCCAGGAAGAACCAGCCCTGCAGGGATATCTTCCCTTTTTAGGTAGCAAGGCAAAATGTGTTCGGAGAGGACTCAGATCTGCTGCTGGCACAAGGGAAGGATCTTTTCCATCCTGCCCACTGGTTTTCCAAAATGTGCTGTGCTGAAGGTCTAATCTCAGCAGAGATCTCCGGCTCTGGCTGTCGGGTGCAGTGACAGCACTGATGGAACACCAGCTTCCCCTCATGTTTGCAAGATGAGTAATAATATTTTATCCTTTGCTGCCTGTGAAGCAGCAGCTGAGCTGGAGCTGCTCTGAGTCTGTGAGTGTCACTAGACAAGCTCTGAGTCACAAGGACTCAGAAATGCACCCAGGTCTAGCTCTCTCCTGGGACTCTGGACAGGCACAAACCATTCCGGGTGCTTTGGGCACTTTCTCATTAGCAATATAGCTCTGTGAGCTGATCCTCATTAAAACACTTGCCAGGCATGCTCCAGGAAGCAGGTAGGCTGGGTTCCTGGGCAGCCCAGGGAACTTCTGCCTTGGCCAAACCCCAGGACACAGCAGTGACAGGGAAGGACAGCCGGACACCTCGCTCTGGGAACCGCCGCATACTTGGAGCTGTGGCCCCAGCGCTGCGATGATGAGGGGATGAAGGCAAGGAGCAAAACTCCATAACCACAAGAGAGTTTGAGGCTCCAGGCTGCAGGTGAAGCCCAGGAAGGCCCCACAGCCCCCACCTGCACATGACGTTGCGGAGCTTCTCCAGGTTGGCAGGGGTGAAGTACCAGTAGTTGCGGTCACAGCGCTGCACATCCTTCTCAATGCGGTGCAGGTTCACCGTGTACATGTCCAGCAGCTCTGGCTGCCCAAAACAAGAGCAGAGTTGATTTGTTTTCCAGTTAAAATCAGGGAGAGAGCTGCAAGGGCAGTGGAGAGACAGGGCAGAGTTTGAGTGGAAGGTGGGAGCTCCTCTACACCCAACTGCAGGATCAGCACAGGGCAAATGCAGGTAAGTCCTGCCCCTCCACTCAGCCCCAGTGAGGCACATCTGGAGCGTGATGTTAAATTCTGGGCTCCACAGCTCAAGAAAGAGCTGCCAGAGAGGGTCCAGCAGAGGTCAGAGAGATTATTTGGGGTCTGAAGTATCTCTCTGATGAGGAGAGACTGTGAGAGCTGGGCCTGGTCAGTCTGGAGAAGAGAAGACTGAGAGGATATCTCATCAATCCATACAAATCCATCTCAAATCGTGTGCCAAAAGGAGAGTGCCCTTTTCAGTGGCACCGACTGACAGGACAAGGAGCAGTGGTCATAAAATGAAACACAACAACATAAGGAAAAACTTCTTCCCATGCAGGGTGGCAGAGCCCTGGAACAGGGAGTGCATGGAACCTCCTTCCCTGGAGATACCCCAAACCCACGTGGACACATTCCTGTGTCACGTACCCCAGGTAACCCTCCCTTGGCAGGGGAGTTGGACTGGATGATCTCCAGAGGGCCCTTCCCACCCCAACTGCTCTGGGATTCTGTGAGGCAGGCAGGAAGGAACCCCCCCAGCCAGGTGTGTACTTACAGAGTAGGTGACACCCGTGGAGGAGAGAGCAGCTGGTTCACTGCTGGTCAGATCAGTCACGGTCAGAGAGTCCAGCTGTGGGTACAGACTCTCCATCTCTGGCTCCTCAGAGAGGTTGTCCTCGCTCTCCACCAGGCTCTGCTTCTCAGCCTCGCTGTCTGCCCAGCTCTCCACCACAGTCAGGGCCACAGTGTCACTGTCACGCAGGAGCCCTGCCGAGCCCTCGCCCATGGGGACAAAGTCCACGCTTCCACCAGTGGGAAATTCACCTTCCAGGCTGTCTTGGCCTTGCAGCTTCTCCTGCTGGACACCGTCCATGTCCGGCGGGGCTGGCACGTCGGACCCAGCAGCCTTTCCCTGGGAGCTGGACGAGGATTTGGTGGTTTCCAGGGCACTGTCCTCGTTGCTGAAGCTGCGCTCCGAGAACCCCGAGGTGATGGAGAAGTTTTGGGAAGAGGGGTGCCCAGAATCAGGGGAACACGTGCCGTTGGGGACCGTCCCATTGGGGATCTTGCTCTGTTTGCCATATTCCAGCTGAGAATCTACTTCAGTCTGTTCCACCTCATCCACAGATTCAAACACCTGCAAAGTGGGAAGACATCCCAGGCATTCAGCAAGCGTTGGGAACACGGGCACTGCATCCCCAAGAGCTGTGTACTCATACTGCCCATGTTCCCAGCAGTGGAGAGGGAGGAAAATCCCCCTTTAGCTGCTTCTCCCTGGATTTGAGTCAGCGCTTGGTCATCTGCACAACTCCAAGCCCACAAATCCCTGCTCCAAAGGACTATGCTCTGCTTGGCATTATACACTGGGCAGAAATTTCTACAGGTGTTAAACACCTGGGCATGAACAGAGGGAGCAGCCATGGGCCTTCAGGTGTGAGGCCACGGGGCAGAGCTGGCAGGTGAACATTGAACACCCCAAGCAGAGCACAGTTGTGACATTAGCAGCTCCAAAGCAGGTTAGGGACTCATTTACCTCTTCCATCACTGGTTCTGTTTGCCAGAAATCACTGTGGTGGTGGTGAGGGGTCGGCCCAAGCCAAGGCATAGCAGTGAGGACAAGGAATGGAGGGGCAAGGTGCTCACCTGGGTGCTGGAGCTGGAGTCGCTCTGCAGCCGGGCGTGGTTCTGCCTGCCTGAGCTGCAGCTCTGTGAGGACTGCAGGGGACAGGGAAAAGGGCAGTGAGACAGAAAAGAAAAGCAAACGGGTCAGGGTGAGGGAACTCAAGCAGAGGTGGCACTTCTGCGGGCGAAGAACAAGCAGAAAATGCACCCAGTAAATATCTGACCTATGGAAGACATTCCTGTCACATCAGTGCTGCTGTGTCACCCAGCACAGTGCACCTGACTCTGCTGGGAAGGTGACAAAGGCAAAGCTTTGTCAGGTCAGTGCACTTGTTCAAGTGCTGTGTGTTGGGTCTGAAGGAGCTGCTTTCCTCTGGCCTGCACGGAGGTCACGCTGCCTCCCTGGAGTGCGAATTTCTACAAATCTCTGTCCTAATTTGGCAGCAATGCAGCTCAGCCCAGCTCAGTTTACATAAACGATGAAGTCAGGCCATAAAACAGTCCCTCCAAGCATATTCGTGCTTTTTTTCCTTTTCTTCAAGGACAAATATTGATGTTTTAAGCCAGACTCAGTGGAAGCAGCTCCTCTCAAAGTCACGAGCACCCTGTTCTGGCTTCCAGCTGAAGCACAGAGGGAAGGGCTGGGCTTTGCAGGCACCAGCTCCGTGAGGTCCCTCTGAGCAACCAGCCTACAATGAGAGCAAGTCCTCCCCATTAACTGAGCAGAGGTGCAGAGCACGGCCACGACATCACACACAAACAATAGGATTTTAAGAACATACAGCACATTCAGAACTGCAGTTGTCTCCACCCTTGTATTGTGGGTGTTTGCTGGGCAGAGCTCTGGTGGGGAGAGGAAGGGCGACAGTTTTCCTCCATTACCATGGGAGCACTTCAAACAGGAAATTTCAGGTTGAGATGGGAAAAGGGGGGAACTTTGCGTGTGTTCACTCTGCCAGCTCCCTTCCCCGTGCCTGCTCCCAGATCAGGCACATGTGGGTACAAAGGAAGAGCCACGGTGGAGATGCTGAGGGGATGGGAATGATTCCCAGGGCTTCGGCCAACAGCAGCCCCTCTGCTCACTCTGACAGCTGCATCATCCAGTTCCAGCCTGCTCCTGGCTCAGAGCTGCCTTCCCTGCATCTCTCCCTCTCTGGGCACACACGTAGCCTGCAGGAGTGGGGCTGAGCTCATCTCTTTCCCAAAGCACGCACATAAATTTCCCAGAGGGAAGCAGATCAAATCTGCTCCCCTCACCTCTGGGCCAGCAGCCTGAGGTCAGGGAATGCTCTGCCATGCTGGGCTCTTCTCCTCCAAGGACAAAACTTTCATGGAAATGCTCCCTGGACTCTGTTCCCAGGACTGCCTTTCCTTTCACAGGCTTTTCCCTCCACACCCTTTGGTTTGGGCTGTGGATCTCATTTCTCACTGCATTGCTCAAAAGCCAGTCCCAAGGTGCTGGGTGTCCCCACGGATGACACAGTGTACTGAGGGTGTGCTGAGGCTTCTTCCATGCTGGAAAAAGGAGCCAGAAAGCCCAGTGGCCTGCTCCACAGCCCCCTAGTGCCAGGAACATGCTCTTCCTCCTCACCCCCACTTCAAACCATCTTCCATGGAGCTAATCCTGATGTGCCCCAGGAGTGCATCAGGTAATGAGTATTTCATTTCCACAGAACACAGCGAGGAACACGACACACAGGTGGGCACAGGTCGGGGCAGGAGGCTGGGCAGGACCTGTGTCTGCCCCCCACACAGACTCTGGGCGAGCATTGCCCAAGCCCTCACCTCGTTGCTGATGGTCGAGTCCCTGTGCATCATCCTCTGGATGTGGGAGTCCAGGCTGGCCCCCGAGGAGCACTTGGCCAGGGCTGCGGCGTGGGACTCCTTCTCGCGCTGCCGCACGATGGCCTCGCAGCCCAGCCACTCTGCCATGGTGTGCTCGTAGCATGCCCGGGTCTGCTCGTCAGCCTGGGACATGGAGGGACAGCAGCTGGGAATGGCTGTCCCTGGAGAGCCCCAAACCAGCCCCTCCTGTCCCCCACACAGGGGGTGCACCTTTGTGTGAAGTGTGGCTCGTGGGACACAGCCACCCTTACCCCGCGCAGCGCCTGAGCCACAAAACGTGGCCAAAATTCGGGTGGGAAAATGCCCATCCATCTCCTCCCTGCCCTCCCAAGGTGCACAAAGCACTGAACATGAGGAGCTGCACAGGCCAGTGACAAGCTTGGCCCTGTGAATTCCTGCTGATCCAAGGGTTTGTCCCACTCCTACCTACAGCCCAGCGGGCTCACAGGGTGGGCTCTGCTAACAGAACCTTCCACTGGGCAGGACCAGGGCACTCCAGTGAGCACACCGGGCTGCTGAGCTGGCAGCACACCCTCACCAACCTCCTTCCTCTCTGCCTCTGTCATCCCAAACTGGTAATGGCCCAGCAGGAAGGGCCACACAGCCTTCCTGATCTCGTGCTGGATGCCGCCGTAGTAGATCAGCCGCAGCAGCTCCTGGTCCTCGTAACTCTGTGGGAAGAGCCTGGGTCAGGGCACAGGCACAGCCAGGACGTACAGGTGTCCCCAGCCTGGCTGTGCCACCCATCAGCATCCCAACTGATGCCTCAGGTTTTAGCTTTTATGTTTTTCACATTCTGTGCTGCTTTTGTGTGTAGCTCTGAGCTTCATATTAGGGGATGGTGAGCTCTCTGCACAGAGTAGGGAGACAAAACAATTCCTGCTCCAGCTGGGGACCAAGGACAAATGATCCAAATCTCAGGCCCAAGAGCATAAACAATGTAGACTGAAGGGAGAAAAACAAGAAGGGTGGGACTTCATAAGCTAAAGGTATAATTGGACAATTAACTCCAATATGCAAATGGAGTAGAACTTATAAAAGTGTGAGACCCCGTGACCTGTCGTCCATTTTGTGACCATTTTGGTTCATCTTGGGTGTAGCCCTGGCTGGGCTCTTGTGCTGCCCAAGGTGGATCCATTGTGGCCTTTTAATAAATCCCTGCTTTATTCTTCAGCTTTGTCTAGTCTCTGTTTTAGAGAAGCCCCAGCCCCACTGCCCATGATCCCCCAGACCCCTGCCCTGCTGCTGTGGGTGGACATTTTGGCTCTCCACAGCAAAGAGTGGCCCACCAAAGTCACCGAGGGCCACTGCTGTGCCTCTGAGCTGGCAGCACATCAGGACCCTGCTCAGGACAGCAGCACCCAGGTGACAGACACTGCTGCAGGCAGGCTCTGAGCAGAAACACTTGGAGAAGAGCAGTGCTCACTCCTCAGCTCTCACGTGCCAAGGATTAGGAACCTCGAGCTCTGTGCAGCCTGGGACAGCCTGCCTCACTTCCCCCCTCCAGGAAGGACATGTTTCACCCCTCCCCGTGCTACACCCACTCCAGTGACACTGCCCCGAGCCCAGCAGAGCTGTGTGTGCCCAGGGCACGGCCCTACCGAGCTGTCCTGCAGGTATCTGTGCCAGATGTCCACGGTGAGCCCCGCGCTGGCGCTGCAGGGCACGTCGGGGGACACGATGCTGTGGTTCACCAGCGCAGACAGGTGGGTTCTCACCGTGGACAGGTGTCTGCAGTAGGCCAGCCCTGCAGCAGGAACAGCACGCCTTCAGCTGTGGAACTCCAGGAAACACGACGATGAAGAGCAGGAGGAAGATCTGGTGGGGCTGGGCCCTGGGAGACCCTCTGCAGCCACATCCAGCCCTCGGAGCAGGAACTCCACAGGGACAGGTCCCTCACCTTGCACCCCCAGTGCTGCTGCTCACGGGGCTCAAGGCTGAGGGTCAGGGTCCAGCTCTTTGCTCCCCACCCTGAGCACGTGCAGCAGGCTGGTCCCAGTTCCCCCAGCCACTGCCAGCTGCCCCAGCACCACTCCCAGCCCGGAGCCCAGGACCTCACCCCTTATCCTGTCACACATGCCAAGGCAGGGGGGGTGACAAGCACTCACATCCATAGAAAGCCCGAGACAGGATCTGGTACTTCATGTTGTCACACAGCAGCTTCAGCGGAGCTCTGCCAACAAAAACACACAGGATGTGAGGGGAGAAGATGCTCCTGGGCATCCCCTCAGCCTGGCTTTGATCCCACTGATCCAGCTTTGCCTGCAGACATTCACCAGGGATGCTGCCCGGGTGCAGAGCAGCAATTCCTGCTGCCAGGCTGTGGAGCAGCTGAGATGTCCCAGGTGCAGGGACACCTCAGCCACACCCCACTGATCCTGCCGTGGCTCCTGGACACTGATCCCTGGCTCTGCTGTGCCCGTGTGCCCCCGTACCTCTCGTGGCTGCAGCCGTTGGCCGGGCCCCCGTCGGAGGAGCCGCTCTGGGAGCAGGAGGAGCAGGAGGATTTGCGGGTGCTGGGCTGCCACATGGCGGGCAGGACAGACCCCGGGGCATCCATCAGGTCCTGGGGCACTGCAGGAGGGCAGAGAGGAGCATCAGCTACAGCCTGGCACTGCCCTGGAGTCAGGGAGCTGCAGGGGCCCAACAGAGAGAGAGAGAGCTTTCTTTGGCAATTGCAGCACCCCACTGCTCCCAAGGAGGCTCCAGCAGCCAAGCAGGAGCCACCACAGGGAATCACAGCACTGGTGAGCTCAGGGGGAAGGAAAGGGCACAAAGAGCGCTGATGAGAGAGAACCATTGCTAATTAACCAGCTAATTCAGAAAGCTGATCTTGAACTGCTTCGTGCTGACCAAGGCAGAAACCCAACACCCAACGCAGAGGCTGCAGAGAGAAAACAGGATTGAAACCAGCTGCTGGCCCAGGAAGAGTGGATTACTGGAAGGGAAAAGGCCCATCCCTCAAAGGATCCCATCCAAAGTTCAGGGAAAGAAGAGACCATCCAAATCACAAGACCTGGATGCAGAGGTTGAGAGGGACAGCAGGAGCTCTGCGTGTTGTCACTTGTTAATCCCTGCTTAAACTCAAAGTCCTGCAAAGGCCTCGGGTCCTGCTCAGGTACCACCCACACACAGCCCAGGCCACGAGGAATAATCCTTTTTACTCCTCCCTGGAAATTAAATTGTGGCAGAAATTTCATCTTCTGGCTGGCCAAAGGTGTCCTTGCTCTCCCTTGGTCTCACTGGCTCTCCCTGCTTGAGATAAGGGATAAATGACACTGGCAGGAAAAATTCTGAATTATTCCCACAGAAACCCCTTCCCCTCCCAATGAGCTGATGGGTCAGTGACAGTGGTGACAGGGACAGCTCTGCAGGAGCTCCCAAGTGACAACACAGGTGAGCTGAGCACCAGAGCCAACCAAGAGCTCATTACACTGATGCCAAGAGGTGCCCAGAGCAGCACGCAGAGCTCGGGATCTGCCAGGGAGACTCAGACACCATTTGGGGATCACCACCATCCTGCTCCCAGCTGGAATCTTCATGATCTTCCCTCTCCCAGCAGTCACGGGTGCAAGGAATGGGTGAAAAGCACCATTAATGGCAACTGGAGACACAGAGAGAAGACAAAGGCACCAGTGAAAGGGGAGAAAGGAAGGATCTGTGGAGAAGAGAGAATGAGGCAGTTCCACCCCTGGCTGGGGAGGTGCACAGGGACAGCACAGGCTGTGATGATGGCAGCAATTCATTTCCCAGGAAATGTGGCCCCCCAGCATGGAATTTTAAGGGGTGGATCAAAAAGCAGCCAGAGAAAGGAACATCTCTGTCTGCTGTTTTCGCTTCAATCAGGTTTTTATCTGACTCACTGAATTGTGTTAGTCAGCTGAAGGCAGGGAGAACCAAGTATAATCTCTACTGACGTTATGGAGGAGTCACAGCAGATGCAATTTCTCCCTCATAGCCTCCAAAATGTAGGAAAAAAGGTTTCCATCAGATTTCAGACCTTTTTTAAAAAACACTCCACAAATCTTCCATCTAAACCTCATGCTCTCCCCCTTCTAAAGTCACTCATGATGTCCCCAAAGGTCAGAAAACAATTCTTGGCATCTCACAGAAGAGTGAGGACAAATGTCCAGCCATTTCAGCCAGGTTCAGATCATTCACCACCAGACATGAAGAGGCATTTCTGGTTTGGAGAATCCNACCCAACAAAAAAAAAAACCACTGTAGGATCATGGAATGATTTGGGGTGGAAGGGAATTTAGAGATCATTTCATTCCGCTCCTGGCCATGGGCAGGGACACCTTCCATGATCCCAGGCTGCTCCAAGCCCCATCCAGCCTGGCCTTGGACCCTTCCAGGGATGGGGCAGCCACATCTGGCTGTTCTGTGCCAGGGCCTGCCACCCCCCCAGGGAGGAATGATGAACTTAAATCAGCCAGCACTGGCACAACCAGAGCCCCCCTCCCCTGGAACCACCTCCCAGTTTGCCCCCTGCCCATCAGCGCCGTGCCCCAGCTCCTACAACCCCCCAAAGCCTGCCCTGCCCTCACCAAACTCAGTCTGTGTGCCAGGGTAGATGATCCTGAAGACATAATCCGTGGCTTCCTCATCTTCCTTGTCGGACGCGGACTCGGAGGAGCCCTGGGGGCTTCGCTTCTTCAGCTTGGGGAACACCTTTCCCTGGGGAGCAGAACCTGCCCTTCAGGAGCCACCCAGGCCTGAGCACCCCCTTCCCGAGCTCCTGCCCCACTGCTTTGCCATGGCTGCACGTTCCCTGGGCTGGAGCAGCCCCTGGATTGAGTTTCCAGGTGAATCCATAACCTGCTGGGCACAGGGGAAGCACAGCCCAGAGAGCCAAACCCCCATGGGCACCCTCCCACACCTCCCAGCAGCTTTCCAGAAGGGTCTGTGTAGCTGTGGGGCTGACATTTGGTGAATCTTAGAGAGAGCCAGCACCAGGCCTGAATTTTCCCAAGGGAAAACATTTTACCTTTAAATAGAACAGTTTTGTAGGCACTTCTTGTTCTCAAGAAAGGATTAATAGAAGTTTTGTAAGGATCTCTTGTTCTCAAAATAACAGGTGCTGTTTTTCACTTTAGTTTGTTATTTTTTTGTGTGTGTTTTCAAAATATGCTCTCTCTATCTCACCCAATGGGTGGTAGAGAAGCATTGTGTCATTTAGCCAATCTAACAGCTGTTAGCAAAAGACCCTGTAAAAAGGGAATTGATTGTCGAAAATAAAACCTTCTGATTTTCTGGAATTTGGAGTCTTTTCTCCTCATTCTATGCAACACAGCAACAATGAGCTAAACCCAACCACCACGTTTTGATTTTAATATTAATTAATTGAATGCATTAATTGTGGGAGGGGATCATTTCAAACGCAGCAGGCACTAATGCCAGGCAGAGGCTCCACAGGGGAACCCCAGCAGGAGCAGGCACCCACCTTTCCCCTCTGTGACCAGAGGGGTGGATCCAGCTGCCCGTGGGGCAGGAGGCCGTTCTCCAGGCAGGACAGGAACTGCAGCAAGTGCCCTCCACGGGGGAAGCGCAGAGGTGGCCTCTGGATGCCATCCTGGCTCACCAGGACCACCGTGCCACCACTGTCTACTGCTGGCAACAGCAAGAGCAGACACGGCCATCAGCGAGGGACACAGAGGGCAGGAAGGTGCAGGGAATGGGAAATAAGGGCTTTCTTCCTTGTGTGGAAGATAAGACAGGCCCTGGAGGAGGCTTGCTGGGATCACCCCCTTGGAAATCAGAGCTGTGCTCTGCAGGGAGCACTCCCAGCCAAGCACTGCAGCCAGGAGCTGGGGAAAGACTTCCCTGGGAGCACTTAAATCACAGTGACCACCCTGGAGCCACAGCAGAACCGTGTCCCAGAGGTCAGGGATGGAGTGGCAGGGTGGCACAGCCCCCTGTGGCCTTACCCTGCTGGTGGCAGTGCAGGTACACGATCTCCTCCAGGCGAATGGTCATAGCGTAGTCCCAGTACACGCTGCAACACAGGGACAGGGAAGCCGTGAGCCCCAAGGGTGTGAGAGGCTCTGCTGCTGCTCACAGCAGCTCCAAATCCTGCACCTGATCCCCTGGCAGCAGGCAAAGCCACAGAAAGGATGAGATCCCAGAGCAGTGATGCCAGCCTGATGAGTGACAGCACTCCTCCAGAACCGGGAACTGTCCCTGCCACCTCAGCTCAGCCAGGGCCACTCCTGTCCTGCCTGCCCTGGGTGGATTCTCTGCCCTCACACTGCTCCCAGACACAGGAAATGTGCCCATGGATCGTGGCAACTGCAGAGAGGCACTGGAGCCCTGCAGAGCTGAGCACTCTCCTCTGAGCACCCCAAGAATCCCTCAGGAGCAGCCCTGGAGCCCCAAGGAAATTGCAGTGAGGTCCAAGCCTGGGCTGCTGCTCTGCCCAGGGAGGGGAAATAAACCCTCACAATCTGTGGGGTTTTTTCAGAGCTCACAACAGATTTGGTGTCGGCTGCCTCTGTTCAAGAACTGTCTGAGCACAGGCACCTCGAGGTGTCTGAGCAGATCTAGAGCATGCTGGAGAGCTGGTGGCCACCAGACAGAGCAGAGACAGAGTTTCATTCCTGTGGAGAGCCCAGCACTGCTGTCCGAGGGTGCCAGCACTCAATCACATCCCACTGCTTTGCAACAAAGCAAATTTCCAGATTCTGAGCAGCAGCAGCAGCATCTGCCACTTCATAAAAATAGTGCTTAAATAACATTAAAAGCAGCTCGTGAAGGACAGGAAGGTGTGCAGGAGTGACTCCTTGTACAGTCATACTTACTGTGCCATCTGCCTCCTCTCTTCCTTGGTCACGTCCTGACACTGGGAATTTTTAGAGCTTAGGCTGATGCCCAAGGCAAGAACTCAGAAAAGGAGTGCAGAGATGAAAACAGATTTTAAAGGAGGGTACCAGGCACAACTGAGCAGCCCAGGGGCCAAGAAGAAAGGGGAGATGAAAAGTACACAGGTAAATCAAACCCAAAAAACTACAACTGATAATGAACAAAACTGAGACAAGCTCTGCTGAAGATCTCTACTCTAGGTGAAAGCATCAGTGTCCTAAACGCTCCCACGTCCCTGGAGCCATGAGAAACCCAGGAGCACAGTGTGCTGGGAGGGAGGGAAGGCATTTCCCTCAGAAAATCCCCCAGGGCAACAAACAAAACCACTCTGTGTGTTTTGGAACAAGCCCCACTCCCTCTCCGAGCATTTCCCAGCAGACACACCTCACACACCTCCTGCCAGCCTCTCCCTGCCTCCTTCCCAGCACAGGCTCAGGGGTGGTGGTGTTTCTCTGGGAAAACAGGGATGGCTTTGCATCCCAGATCCAAACTCTGTCCCAGGGGATCCGAACTCTTCCCCCTCTGCTCTGGCACACTCAGAGCCAGTCACCTCTTCTCGTAGTCCAGGTCCCCCACGGAGCCATTCATCAGCTGGTTGGGGGTCCACTTCAGTGCCATGATGTCAGCAGTCTGGTGAAGGGACAGATATCCCGGGATTGCCTCCATGTCATCTCGCTTGGGAAGGGAAACAGTGACAGAGTGAGCCTGAAGATGCCAGAAGCACAAAGCCCTGGAGCCCAGCTGTGGCCCCTCACACAGCCCTGCACACCCAGTCACAAACAGGGAGGAACCCACTGTGTCCCCGGAAAACCTCCACAGGTGGAAAAGCTCTAGTCAGGTGTCCTGATTCCAGGACACCTCAAGGCCTTGGGAAAGGGCTGAGAGCAACTGCCCAGCAAGGAAAACCTAATAGCTCCACCTAAAAGCAGTTTGCACGTCATTTATGTGACTACAAGAAGCAGGACAGGACAGAAGAAGGAGTTTTGTGGTGAAGAATGGGCAGAGAGAGGAACCTGTGTTTCCACCCAGCCTGGAGCAGAGCTCTTCCATCCCACTGGGCCGTATCACCAAGACCTCCACAAACACAATCCACTCACTGCCTTCCCAGATGAAAAACGTGTTTTTCTCCATCCAAGAGCAATTTGGGATGGAGCAATGTGCTGAGGAGCAGAGCAGTGCTCCCAAGCCCAGGTCTCCAGCAGGAACTCACCGGCTGCACCAGGACGTTGTTCTTGCCGTACAGGAGCGTGGCTCGGGAATTCTGGTGCAGGGACTCCACGTAGTCCCTGGCAGACAGAGACAGCCTGTCATCCATGCTGCCACTGGAATGTCTTTTCTGAATCTGCAAGGGACACACCCACAAATGTGAGGTGAGCATAGACATCCTCTGGCTTCCCAGAAGCTTCTTTTCAACCTCATTCCCTCCTCACTTATCCACTTATGAGAGTCACTACTAGAAATCTTTCCCTCAGGGTTCTCTAAGGGGATTCCTGACTCTGTCCAAGCTCAGGGAAGCCCCAGGAGCGAGCTTTGTTCACAATGCACAGAGCAGACTCAGCTTTCTGTTCATACACAACGATCCCAAGGGACACAGACCCCAGGACACAGCCCAGGAGGGGCTGGCACACCAGTGCTCTCCACGGGCCACGCTCCCAGCTCCTCTGCCTCAAAGACTTCCCTCATCAGAGGGCTCCACAGGCCTTTCCGAGCACCCCAGACGCTGTGGGTGTGGGAGGAGCAGAGGTTCATCCCCCACTCACGCAGAGCGCCGGGCGCTTGGTGGGCGAGTCCTGGCGGCAGTGGGAGCTGTGGATCCGGTGCCTCTGGACCAGCTCGTCTGCTGAGGGGTCTGTCCAGAAGTGGTCAGCAGTCTTCATCTTGGTGTATTCCAGTGCACAGGGCCCCACTGTGGAGAGGAACACCCCAAACATGAGGGAGCCATCCTTGGTCCCATGGCTGTGGTCACCTCCTAGATCTGCGGGTCACAGATTTGGGAGCGCGGGTTTGGAAAGCAAGTAAAGCAAGTGTTACCCAATAAAGATGCAAGAATTGGCCCATCCACAGGATCCATCAGGAGAGCTTCCTTCTCATAGTACTTACTGGAAGAAATAAAGGACAGCAGAATGCTGGAGCACTGCAAAGTTACAGACAGTGGTTTAAATCCCTGTCATGCCCCTCTCTCTGTATCTCCCCTTGATGGGGAGAGGGCAAGAAGCCCTACACAGGCTGTGTCTGCCAGCTGAGAAATTCCTGGGGAACAGCAACCCTGCAGCACATTGCAAGCATCACCATCCCCTAAACTAACCTGTCCCAGCACAGGACACCTGAGCATGCAGATCCCAGAAGACAAGGACAATGCAGCCCTGACAACCCAGCCATCGCCAGGGCCAGCGTGGCCTGTCTGTATTTTAGGGAGGGCACAGTGGTCACCAGCAGCAGGGCGACCATCACAGTCCCCACGACGTGACACACCTGGCCTGTGCCATGCAGGGACTTCCCTGGCCCACGTGGCTGCAGGTGCTGCTCAGTGCCACGGACAGGGACGTGGGTGGGCTGTGCCAGCTCTCACCTGCTGTTCTCCACCAGGTAGTGCACGATTTTATCCAGGACCTTTTCGAAGAGGGCCGTGCGGATCCAGAGGTGCTTGATGGCCTGAGGGGACAGGTGGGGCAGCTTCGGCACCTTGCGCACGTTCTCCGGGACCCCCTGGGCTTGGTTTCGCCTTTAGAGGTACAAGACAAGAGACAACAACACCACAGGCTCACCCCTGAACTCTGAGGGAGCCCAGGGCACTCCTGCCCCCAGGGGTTTGACTGTGGTGGCTGAGGGACAGAGCTCTGGAGGTGCTTCCTGTCCCTATCCCCTCCCCTGCTCCAGAGGGGCCACGCCTGCATTTGAAACCAGACATTCCCAAATCAGTTCCCCACTGTAAAGACACCCCAGAACTCTGCTCTCCCTCAGCACAGTCCTCCAGCCCACACATCTTTCCACGGCTGAGCTCACAGGCAGAGCAGCAGCTCATCTTAGGACAGCTTAAAATTCCTGCCCGCAGGTGGCTGCTCCATCCATCTCCCTGCTAATTGTCCAAGGATGAGTAATCCTCTCCCAAACAGGAGGTGAATTACTGCAGCCTCGAGCCCTGCACACTGAGACAGGCCAAACATGGTTCCAGCTGGCTTGGTGACCTGGCTCATAAACTGTGACAGCTCAGGAGCAGCGTGCTCAGCTGTCCCTGAAGCACCACAGCAAAGCCAGAGAGAGCTAGAACTTGTCCACCCCTGCTTAAACCACAACCACAACTCAGCCTCCTAGAACAGCAACCAGTTTGGTCAAGATATAAAAAACCCAGGAGAAGACTGAGGCAGCAATTCCTCCTTGTCGAGGCTCGAGCCGGACCCAAACCACGCTTCCCACCCCGGAACCCGAGCGAGCAGAGAGGATTTGGCAGCCAGGCTGGTGCCTTACGCGTTCTCAATGAGCTGCTCCAGGTCCTGCACCTTCCTGCAGAGCTCCTCTGCCAGGGGGAAGCTCTTGCCCACCTTCATGAAGAGCGCCGCGATCTTGTTGCTGCGCAGGAACCCGGCCGCCCTCCGCTTCAGCCCGAACAGCACACAGCACTCCACAGCGGCTGCAGAGAGCACAGGCCTCAGGATCAGGATTTTCCCAGCTGGAAGGACCCACAGGGATCACGGAATCCAGCTCTCTGAGCGACTGGCCCGTCAGTGGAACACACGGTTTTGTTAGCACCACGCAATCTTGGCTTTAGTAGCGATACCTTGGGTTCTAGCTTTTATTTTTTCCTTTTTGATTTTGGGCTGCTTTGGTTTGTGGGTTTGGGTTTTCATAGAAGGGGATGGTGAGCTCTCTTCACAGAGGAGGCAGACACAACAATTCCCTCTCTAGCCGGGGACCCAAGGACAGTTGATCCGGGTCTCAGGCCGAAGAGTACAAACAACATGGATGGAAGAGAGCGACACAAGCAGGATGGGACTTCATGGGTGGGGCTTTTAATTGGACAATTAGCTCCAACATGCTAATTGGCCAACACTTATAAAAATGAGATCTTACGACCACGCCCTCTTTTGCTTCCATCTTGGAGCCATCCAGCTCTGGTACTGCCAGGGTGTGGCCTGTGAAGGCTCTTTAATAAATATCCTTTTACTCCCCTTAACTTTGTCTGTCCTCTGTTCCAGCTGCTTAAGGCATCAGTTTCACCATGCTCTACCCAATGGAGCCAGGCTCAGGGTCACTGAGCACCTTCCCTATGGAGCCAGGCTGAGAGAGGTGGGGATGTTCTCCTGGGGGAGAGAAGGTTGTGTGGAGACTCACAGCTCCTCCCAGGATCTGAGGGGACTACAAGGAATCCAGAAAGGGACTGTTCATCAGGACCCCTCCTACTAGACCAGGTTGCTCTTAGCCCCATCCAACCTATCCTTGAACACTTCCATGGATGGAACCTCCTAAAACTCCTCAGACAGTAAATCTGAAGGCAGACACATCCCCACCTTGGCTTCAGGAAATTTTAATCCCATCCCACATGGGAATTAACAACAAGCACCACAGCTTCCCCAGGCCGGGCAAATGCTGTGCTGGGCAAACAGGCTGACACTCTCCTTTTTGTGTTTTTTTTGTGGATTGTGGAGAAACCAGCATCTCCCTGGTGTTTTCCTTTTGGCCCAGTCTGAGGGATGGGCACAGCTGGAACAGGAGGTTTCACTCCTTGTGCTGGGATGGTGCGACCCAGGAGGAGAAAGCTCAGGAGCAAGGAGAGGCATCCTGAGTGTTTCTAAAGCAGGAATGGGGCAATTTTCCCCAAAAAATCTCAATGTTCACACAAACATTTCTCTGAAAAGCTGAAAGGAACAAAGAACCTGGGGATAAACCACAGGCAGCACCAGCAGCTCAGCCTGGCTTTGGGGACTCCGTTGGCACTTGGGGACACGGGGACTCATTAAGCCCCTATGGCTGACTCCATGTCCTGAATTCTGCCCAGAGGCACTCACCAAAGCCCAGTGAGTGCCCAGACAGCCCTGGACACCTTCCCTGCCCTGCAGGGTGAGGGGGATCCCGGGAAGCAGCGATAACTCCACAGAAAAACGCGCGCACGCATGGGCTCCGCTCCCAAAGTCCCCTGGGAGGGCTCAGGATGGATGTCTAGTGCCAAACACAGACTGATTAAACAGGCTGATCAAAGCACTGGAAAATCACACGGACCCACAGTCCTCAGGCCCCTGATCCAGGTGTGACAGCGAGTTCTGCTCCCTCCTCCCCGGGAAGCCAGCGCTGCTGAGCCGAGCCCAGCGGATGCTGCTTCACCTCCTGCCTGGAAAGGCACGCTTCCCTACAGCTCAACACCTCCATGGAGACACGGAAAAAGGCATTCCAGGCCCCATCACAGCAGCTCCCGGGCTGGGAGAGGCTCATTATCCTGCTCTGATCCATGCCTGAGCAGCAGCATCCGAGGGGCGGCGAGACACAGCCTGTGTTGGCAGAACAAGAGATTTGGGCCAGCCCAGCCCAGCTGACCCCCAGCAGCCAGGCAGAGCCACTGCATGGACATCTAGCTTTGAAACCAGGCCCAGCACAAGCCCTCCCAAAGCCCAGAGGAATTCACTTGCCCCAGGATTACGTGCAGCCACAAATAAAATAAACCCAAACTGCTCCGTGGCTTTGCCAGAAAAGCCAACACCTCCCTCATTTGTCCTCTGCTCCACGGCTGAAGTACAAGTGACAAACAGCCCCACCTGCCTGGGACTGCACCCAGGGGTGCCCATTTGGAGTGTCCAGCTCAGGCTGGTGCTGAAAGCTCAGGTACCCACAGGGGGTGAGCGGGCAGGGCTGCTCCTGCCCAGCTGCACTCCCACGAGTGAGCTCCCAGTGCCACCAGTTCCATTCCAAATTCCCAGAAGATAAATGGGAGCCACAACGGTTGGTCCCAGGCAGGGAGAAATCTCAGCTCCTGAAAAGCCTCTGGCACAGAGCATCAACCCAGAGCTGTCAGCAGCATCTGTTCCCAATGATCTGGACCTGCCCAAAACATCACTCCTGTTGGCAAAAGTACAGGGAAAAGTGCAGCTTCCACAGGAAAAACTCCCTGTGCTCTACTAAATCCAGGGGTGATGGCAAGATTTTTAAATCATATGAGTTTTGGAGCTCAGTTGTGTCACCAGTGCACAGAGATTCTCCTCATCCCTCAGGATATAATTTACAGCAGAGCCAGGATATCCAGGATATATCCTGGTTATATCCTGCAACCCATGGTGCAGGGGCCCTGCTCAGCCACACCCAGACAAAGGGGCAGCTTTGACTCCTGGCAAAAACCTGAAGATATCCCTGAGCTGCCCAGAGCTCTGACATGATCCAAACCCCCTGAGCTGAGCAGCCTTGGCTGACGTGGGCACCAAACCCCGGGCTCCTCATCAGCCTCCCAGGGCAGCCTGGACGTGACAGATGCCAGCTCGTGTTTGTCTGCTCCAAACCCCCCCCGACAGCACCACGGGGGCTGCTGCCCTTCCCTGCCAGAGCACTGGCTCCATCCCCAGGGGTTTGCTAGGCTGGCTGTGCCGTCAGGAGAGCTCTGCTGGGAAGGCAGCTCTCTCCAGGGAAAAGGGCAGCTCTGGCAGCTAGAGCCAGGCTTGCAGCACGCTCTGCTTGGCAGGGAAAGAGGTTATTTATAAGCTCACCCAGCTCCTGGAGAGCCACAGCACTGGGGAAGGTGAAGGAGCCATTCCAGTGAGAGGAACAGCAGATGGAGCAGAGGGGGACACCAGGAACCAGGGAAATGCAGCAGCAACTTAAGGCCAGAAGGAACCAAGGAGCCCTTGGTGCCCGGATGCCTGAGCTCCCTGTCACAGGAGCCTGTAAATAAAGGCAGGCTGGGAAGCCTCGTGCTGCACAGAAGAGCAGGGAATGAGTCACTCCTGGAAGTCTGCTCTGCTCTTTCGACGCCACGGGCTGGGAAAATGCTCCTGAGTGCCTCTGATGTGAGGGCCCAGCAGGAAAGGAGAAAGCCCAGCTCATTTCCACATTCCGTAGCAGCAAAGGAAAGATTTGGACTTGACAGACTTTCAGCCGAATCGAATCTCAAGGGAATTTAAAAATTAAATATTATTTCTAGTCCTTCCCCAGTGGCTGCACACGCTGCCAGCGTCCCTCCCTCTTTTGACACATCCCTGTATATTTTGAGCACAAAGACCTCAGGGACTCTGACCTCTGCCAGAACAATCCATCCTCTGGCACTGCCCACTTCCCCAGCCCGAGCTTCTGGAGCTGGAGATTGTTCCCAGGAATGGCACCTGGCACAGCCCGGGCAGGGATTGCACAAAAATCCCCAGGCCAGGCCAGCACGGGGGACTCACCACAGAAGGAGATGATGTGGCTGCTGTCCTCATGCACAAACTTCCTTGTCACAGCCTCCTCCATGATCTGCTTCACCTGCAGGACAGAGGCAAACATGGCATTTCACAGGGAAAACGTGGAATTTCAGCCATGGATCTGTGGTGGGGTGGGTGCACAGGAACCTCCTCTGCTCCCAGTTTTCCCCATGGCACAGGAGATCTCATTGAGGATTGATGCAGCTCTGCCTGCTGAGCATCACCAGCTGCTTCCAAAAGTCAGGTATAAAAAAACGAGTTGTTTCATTTTTGAGCAACTCCACAGCAGGAAAACGATGAGCAAAGAATTAACTGAGGGAACTGAGCATCCCTCAGATGAAAGTCATCTAATAAAGGCACCCAAATCTCCTATTTAAGGTGTTTACAGCATTGTTCTGTTCTCTCATTTTGTTTGACAAATTTCCCGTGACACAGCTGTCCCAAATGCCTGCAACTCTCCGTTCAATGCCTAATTCAGTGATCACCTGGCACCAGCTGTGCCCAGGAATTCCATTTGCACAGCAGTGCCAGCAGCCCTGCCCTCTCTGGCTCCCTGCTGTCACCCGGTGCTCATCAGGGACACCACCAGGGGACAGAAAGAAACAGGATCCCACACAAACTAGGAGGGCCATTTTTGCAGGGAGCAGACAGGAGGTCAGACCCAGCAGGTCAGGTCAGGTCAGGTCTGGCAGCAGAGTGGTGACTTCCACCCCCAGCTGTCACCCTCCCCAGTCCTGCCGCATCCAGCCAAAGCCCAGCTGGATCTTTGCTCCTTAAACTCTCAGTTCCCAAGCACTTTTCTTTTCAAACACAGCTGTCAGCACGCCTGCATCTCGTCTTCCAGTGCCTCTGTAACATCTTGGTTGTGGAAAACACAGGGGAAGTGTTCCCAGCACAGAGCTGAGGGTGTGAAGGAAGCTCAGCTGAGCGAGGTGCTCTCCCTGAGGGCACAGGGAGGAGGGAAACACAGCAGGTCAAGACATGGCCAAGCAAACCTTGGCAGGAGTGAGAGACCTTTAATGGCATCATTTGGGGAATTAAACTCCTCTGCAAGGTGTAATCAAGGTCAGTTGTGCACGGCTGACAGCTCCATAAAGGAAATCCTGAGCATGGATTAAGAGCAGGGCCCTCTCTGAGCCAAGAGCTGCTCTGGGCCAGAGCCACCAGGTGAGATCCCAGCACTGCTCCCTGCTGGGTGGCTACCAGAGCCCTGACACTCCCCTGGATGCCAGCAGCTGGGATGAGCTGGTACTGAGCCAGGAAGTCACAACAAGGAATGTCACCAGGATGTGGAGCTGGGGGCTGGAGGTGCCTCAGAGCCCTGGGCAATTCCTCACAGTGCAGCTCCTGCACCTCCCACATCCCAACCCTGGGCTCTGGGCACTGATTCCACCTGCAGGAACACCCCAGGGACCCCCCATCTTCACCTCAGTGCTTTACTGTGCCCTAAAACTGCAGCTGGCCTGGTGCTCCTTTCCTTCCTCCCTCCCACCTGCAGCTTCCCCTCGTCCCACGCTGGGCACAGGGAAGGGGCAGTGCCATCCTCACTGGGGGCTCCCTGCTCCAGCACCACTTTATTGCACGCTTCAGCCACAGAAACGGGCACAGAGCGAGCCCCAGCAGGAGGAGAGGAGCCTCTGTGTCCCACACATCCCCCAGGGTGGGAGCAGCACACGCCTCGTGTCCACCAGCACCCCAGAGCTGCCCCTTTTCCCCCCACCTGGAATGCCCACCAAAGATTTTTCTGGCAGCCTGCCCAGCCCAGGAGCCATCCCTGAGCAGCCCTGGCAGGGAGGGTCACATCTTGGGGCCTCCCCAGGGATTCCCTGGAATTTGGCTGAGCCACCCTTGTCCAGATGGCTCCTGAGCCTCCTCTGCCAGCAGGACACAGCACTTCTCTGTCCCACACCCAAGTGACCTCCCAGAAAACGATCACACACAGATATTAAACACAAAACACACCTAAAAAACCAGCGGGCAGAGCTATGTCTGCACCAGCTTCTGATTCAACCAGGAAATATTCCAACCTAAGCAGCATATTCAAATATTTGTTTGGAATTTCAGCAGGTTGGCACAATGCCTGCAGTGCCCCAGGGCCTTCCCCGGGGCAGTGACCATCTGTCTGTCCAGGGCCTGGGGACCATCCAGGACAGCTCTGAGGGGGCATTTCAGTGCCAGCACCGCACAAACCACCTGCACGCTCGAGGCACAAACACAACGCCTCCCAGGAGACATGGTTTAGTGGAAAATTACTCATTAAAAGTAAAGAAAAAATTTTAAAAATTAATTTAAAAAATTCAAAAAATTAAAAAATTTAAAAAATTAAAAAATTTTAAAAATTTAAAAAATTTTNAATCAATCCAAATTAAATAAAAATAAATCAAGGATTCTATAATAAAAAATCATAATAAAATCAATCCAAATTAAATAAAAATGAATCAAGGATTCTAAAGGAGTGGAAGTGGAAAGGGCAACAGGGGCACTCACCTGGTGTGTGGCAAACACAAACACCAGGGAGAGGCCGGCCAGACAGACAGACAGACAGACATGGCCTCCTAACAGAAAACAAGGGATGTCCTGGAATCCTGGAATGGTTTGGGTGGCAAAGGACTTAAAGCTCATCCCACCCTACACCTTCCACTCCCCCAGGCTGCTCTGAGCCCCATCCAACCTGGCCTGGGACAATTCCAGGGAACAGAATCAGCAATTCCAGGGAGCAGAGCCAAGAGACCCCGACTTTCTCTACGCACCAAGAAAGTTTTCCAACAAAACCATCTTACATTTGCCCAAACAGGCACAGCTGGCATCTGCAGGAGAGCTCAGAGCCTGAGCACCCCAAAACTCCTGAGAGCCCAGAGGACTCTGCACAGCCAGCTGGGGTCTGCCACGGGATTGGGGACACCCTGGGGACACCAGCTCAGCCACTCCTGGCTGCCTGCACGGAGAACAGCCTCTGAATGTGCTGCACTTTGATGCCAACTCTCAGATTAGAACCAGAACAATCCCAGCAGACTGAAGCTGCCCACTCTGGATCTCACGCCAGCCCAGGGAAATGAGATGTTTGCTCTTCTTTTATTAGGAAGGGAATTAAAACAGCAACTAATAATTTAGCTGGAGGTAAACTTGAGAGGAATGTCATCAAGTATTCCACAAGAGCACAAACAACCCCCTGGCTCCAGCTGGGAGCACAGGATGAGTCCCCCTGAAGGTGAAATCAAACCCTCACCTGCCCAACAACCCCAGGCCCCAGGGAGGGATTGTGGGGATAACATTTAGTAAATCTTAGAGAGATCCAACACCAAACATGAATTTTCCCCCAAAAAAAACATTCTACCTTTAAAAAAAACCAGTTCTATAGACATTTAATGTCCTCAAGGAAAAATTAATAAAAATTTTGTAAACATCTCTTATTCTCAAAATAACAAGTACTGTTTTTCACTTTAGTTTGTTATTTTCTTGTGTGCGTGTTTTCAAAAATATACTCTCTATCTCATCCAATAATAATAAAGAAATACAGTAAATAATAAAGAAAATAATAATAATAATGAAAATAATAATAATTGATAATAATAAAGGAAAACATCATATCATTTAGCCAATCAAATAACTGTTAGCAAAAAACTCCATAAAAAATAAATTACTAAAAATAAATACCTTCTAATTTTCTGAAATTCAAACTCTTTTCTCCTCATTCTATACATCACAACAACAAGGGATGAAGGTTTAGACCTCTCTGCTACAAAATCCCCAGGGATTTGCATCACCCAAAGCCCAGCTGTGCTGTCCCCCAGCCCTGTTGTCACTTACAGTGCTGGAACAAGCCAAATATCCTCACAGCCACAGCCACCACCGAGGAGCAGGGACCAGGAGCAAGCCCAGAACTGCAGGTTTAATTATTCCAGGGCAATATGGACTCACAACTCCTCTGCCTGCTCAGATTTTTCCCTGTAGAACCCGGACTCTGGATCATTCCGGGGTGTTTGCAGCCCATTTTCCTGCCTTTCACTGGTTGTTGAGGCATTTCTGTGGGAGCACAGCACCTCCTGTCTCTTTGGCCATGCTCAGAACTCTGAAATTGTTGACAGCAAGCCAGATGCAGACAGAGCCCCCAGGCTGATCCTTCTCCCAGCCCTGCTCCAGGGTCAAGCTTGCCCACGTTGCCACAGGCTGAGGGCAGCTGTGGGGATGCTCCAGATCCAGGGATGGGCCTGGCTGCCACATCCAGCACCAAAAAAAAAAAACACCTGGATGAGCAAAAAATGTGGCACAGCAGCCCCATGCTGGAGCCAAAGCAGTGGGAGAGCATCCCATCCCAAACCCAAAGGATTTACAGCTAAAAATAGAGATGAGGATGAGGATGGGGATGTTTCCTGCTCCCTCTGCACACCCAGCTCTGCCCAGGGTGTCAGATCAGGTGGAGGAGATGCTGCAGGACCAGAGCCAGGAAGCTGCACTGCCTGTACCCCCTCAGAATGGTGGAATTCATCACTGAATTCATCACAGAATCACAGAATTCATCACTGAATCGTGGAATTCATCACTGAATTCATCACAGAATCACAGAATTCATCACTGAATCGTGGAATTCATCACAGAATTCATCACAGAATCACTGAATTCATCACTGAATCGTGAAATTCATCACTGAATCACAAAATTCATCATTGAATCATGGAATTCATCACAGAATCATGGAATTGGTTAGGTCGGAACAGATCTCCAAGATCACTGAGCCAAACTATTCACCCAGCACTTCCAGGTTCACTGTTCTGTCCAACCCACCTGGCCCAGGAGAACCATCAAGCCCTGAAAAGCCACCAAACAAACAACAAAACAATTTTAAAAAACCCAAAACCACCCAATCTGTTGATGAAAGAGGCTTTAAACTTGATTTGCTTTTGTACATTTGCTTTTCAAATTCTTTTCCAAGCTGGAACTTTCTCATTCTCATCAACGTTCTCATCACTGCTTTGATTATGTGTTTGAAGTTAATTCTTGCACTTAAAAAAAATCCCATTTTCCTTGTCAGTTTTGGTGCAAGGAGTGCATGTGGGCATTCCCTGCTGTAGTCTGAGCTCTCCTGTAATTACTTTTCCCGGCCAAGGTCTCAACTTTTCCACAAAAAAAGCTCCCCATGCTCCATGGAACTGCAGCACTGGCACTTCTCAGGTGTTACCAAATGCTGAAGGATCACTGAGGGCAGCATCAGGACATGCCCAGGCAGGGCTGCATCTGCAAGGACAGACAGCCTGCCCTGCCCTGCAGGGGACATTTCCCAGCAGGAATGTCAGCCTGGCTTTGCTGGATGCACCAAAGGCGCAGAATCTCTGCTCAGCTCCAGGACACAAAGACATTAGCCACAGAATCTCAGAATTCACAGAATCACAGAATCCCAGAATTCCCAGAATCCCTGGGTTGGAAGAGACCTTCAAGATCGAGTCCAACCCAGCCCCAACACCTCACCTAAACCCTGGCACCCAGTGCCACATCCAGGCTTTGTTAAACACACCCAGGGATGGGGACTCCAGCACCTCCCTGGGCAGCCATTCCAGGACTTTATCACCCTTCCTGTAAAAAACTTTTACCTAATATCCAACCTATATTTCCCTTGCTGCAGCTTGAGGCTGTGTCCTCTGGTTCTGTCAGAGCTGCCTGGAGAAAGAGCCCAACCCCAGCTGGCCACAGCCACCTCTCAGGAGTTGTAGAGAGTGACAAGGTCATCCCTGAGTCTCCTTTTCTCCAGGTTAAACACCCCCAGCTCCCTCAGTCACCCTTCATAACCCCAAGCCCTTCTGGTGCCCACAGGAGTCTCTGTGTGCAGGGAATGCTGGATGGAAATCCTGGGATATTTCACCACGCTGGAGCTAAAGCCCCTTTTTCAGCCAAAGCAGAACTTCTCAGTCTGAAACCCCTCACCAACCCGATTTATCTCCTCCTTTGAAAATGAAATGTCTGCCTGTTGCCTGCCTTGTTGCTACAACACCCTTTTTCAGCAGCCTTGTTGATAAAATTCACATTTCCAAGCTCGGTGCTGCAGGATTTCCTGGTTTCTCCTGCCTCACCACGTTCCTCATCTCTCCAGCAACAAACACCCTGACCATCCCAAAAGCAGGTGCCACACACACTGCTCAGCACCACCACGAGCTAAAAAAAAAAAAATAATCCAGTAAAAAAAATTTAAAATCCCAATGAATTGTGCTGGGATCAGTTAAAACAGCCCCAGCTGCAGGGCACAGCCATCATTTACACCCAGAGAGGTTTTGGTGGCCCTGGCAGGAGGGGACAGCACAGGGACAGCTCTGGTGGCACCAGGCACTTGCCTTGAGAGCCATTTGGCAGCTCCCTGCTGTTGCTGCCTCAGGAACATCGATCACCCTCCAGCCCACTGAGACCTTTGGCTTTCAGAAAAGTCTGATTTAATTATTTATGGCCACTTGCTGAATAAAACATGGCACCTCCTGCAGCTGAGGGATCCTCCACGTGACACGCAGGAGGGAATTCCAGGCCAGCCCTTCCAGGTGTGCTCACAGCTGGGGGCTGGGATGAGGCTCCCTGGGGGATGAGGGAGGAGAAGAACCCCGAATATTCGTGCAGCTTGCTGGAAAGTGAATTTAAAATGTATTAATGGCAGGGTCCATGAGGCAGCATTGCACGCAGGGGTGGTCCCAGCCACGTGGATTTGCTGAGAGTGTTTTTTGCACCAGGCTTTCTCCACAGAGCGTCGACTTTTGGCCCAAAATCCCTGCTTGCAGCACTAATTTCAGCCGCCTAAGATCACGTTCTAGCTGGTTCTGTTCCTGCTGTGCTTGTCAAGCTCCCATTTCCACGCCATCTGTGGGCACTGCTCGCTGGAAGTGCTCAATGCAGACATTTCAGGGAGTGTTTATGACAAACTTTAGTCGTGTCTGTGTTTCCAGCACGCCCCACCTCGGAGCTGGGTTCTGTCCTCACCACACCCCAAAGCTTTTCCCAGGCACTGATGGCACCCTGAGGAGAGTTTGGGGCTCACTGAAATGTGGCAGAGGATGATGCTGAAACCAAGGGCAGCTCCCAAACTGCCCCGAAGTGCTGGATCCGTGCAAAGCCAGGTATTGCCATGGCAACAGGCAGGATGCAGGGAGGGAGGAGGGCAGAGCATCCCCTGGCCCAGGGAAGGTGTGAGGAAAGGGGAAAAGCAGCACAAAACCTGCTCTGGGCAGGAAGGCTCCAGGCAGGGGTTTCTGGAGCACGAGAGCCCTTGTGCAAAGCCCTGCTTTTATCTCTGAGAGCAGAGGAAATGGTCCCCAGTGATCAGGGCTGCTCTTCAGAGCAGATCGATGCAGGCAATCGAGAAATGCTGCATTAAGGGCCCTCTGCTCCCTCTTGGTACAGAAATATCTGAGAAAAAAGGGCTGCCCTGGGTGCTTGAGAGACATCAGAGGGTCCCTCTGCCAGCAGCAGCTTTCATTACCAACCTGCAGCTCATCATCCTCATCCTTATCTTGCCTGAACACTTTTGACAGCTACACAAAGGCCTTATCCCTTTTTATTTCTTTTTTTTTTTTTTTTTAATAAACTGGCCTCGAGAACACTTAAAGCTCTCAACATTAATTTTTCAAATCCTAGTAACATTAAATTAATTTACAATTTTCTGCCCATCCAGAATGAAATAGCTGGCACTGATGCCTGCAATCTGATATTTTGGAAGAGCAGGCACACAGAGAAACAAACCCAGGCTGCAAAAACATTGCTCTTACCAGTCATTTGTGTTATTTAGCCACAAACCAGGCAACGTGTCTGCAAAGCAGGGGCTCCTCTGAAAGGGTGGGAGGAAGAGACTGACTGCTGTTCCCATGACACATGATGGAGGAATTAGTCAACAGCTACACAGTGACAACCACTCCAGCTACTGAAAAATAAACAATTTATCTTCTAGAAGACAAGCAGCCTGTGGCCAGCCCCAATATTTGAAGGAATTCTAAGAGCAGGCAGCAAAATGTTCAATCCAGGTCCAACAGCTACTCATGAGTAAAGACTCAGAGCTGCTTCCTGAGTGGCAAGTTAAACATAAACTAAGTTTTTTGCAGAGCAAGAGGGCTGTTTGCTTTCACACAGCACTCAGCTTTTCGCTCAGCTCACATTCCAGGGACACGTGTGCAGGTGGATGGCACAGGTAACACCTGCTCCCCTGCCTGGAGGGAGCCAAAAACAGAGCTCAGGACTCTCCTCTACCCAAAAAAAAACTTGTAAAACAAGCAGGAGCACGGGTTACAAGGGGAACACTTCCAGCTGAAAACCCACACCCCTCCAAACCTGGGCATTTCAGGCTCTGGGTTTGTAAAAAAGCCTTGGTGCCTCTGATAAAAGCCCTAAAAAACCAGAGAATGCTGGTCATGCTGCTTATCCTGCATGACAGGGCACAGGATGCCTCCCAAAGCCAGGCTGCACTCCTCCCTTGCAGCCTGCTGACAAACAGTCAATTTTGCAGCTCCCAGGGCTGGTTTGATTTATTATGACCATATGGGCTTGGGGGGGGAGGGAGGAAGAAGATGGTGACAGATAACCCAGCTCATCTCACCCTGCACATCCACTGCAGCACAGGACTTCTCCAGAACCCAGAGCCTTAACCATGGCAACAGCCAAATCCTGAGGGCTGCTCCGTGCCCTGGCTGATTCCAGTTTATTGTTCCTGTCCCTGCTCGGATCAGACCTTCCCCCCAGTGCTTGCCTCGCTCAGTTATGGCCCAGACAGCTCCCCAAGGACAGCCCTGCCTGTCCCTGCTCTCACCTGCACTCAGGGCCCTGGCTGGAGCAAAACCAGGCCTCGCGAAATGAGAATAATAAAGGTTTGAGAAAGGTTAAAATTCTAGGAGTGGGGAAAAAAAAAAAACAAAAAAACCCACAAATTTCTGCAACTGGCCCCTTTCTACTGCTCTTCAGAGTCTGCACAAGCTCCTGGCTTTACCTGAGGTCAGCCTAGAAGAGGAAGGAAAACCAAAAGCATGAGCCGGGAGCAACAGGCACAAGAATGCCCCAGCTGCTCCTGGTTTCAGGGATGGTGCTAGATAATTAACCCCATAACCTGCAGGATCATGTTTCCCCAGGTTTTTAATAGGAATTAAAAAGAGCAGAGCCCAGGTCCTCCATGGAATTTCCCCGCTCTGTGTGGCTGTGCTCCCACAGCCCCTGCCCAAGCTCAGCGCTTCCAGCAGGAGTGGAAGGCAAATCCCAAGGGAACCACATCCACACCAACACCCCAAACCAGGGGATCAGCAGGAAAAAGCCTCTGCTCTGTGCCAGCACCAAGGGGCTGCTGGAGAGAGCTCGGAGCGTGTCAAACACCCCGGCCACAGCACCGTGGTGGCACTTCACAGGGCACGAGGGCTGTCCCCACCTCCACCAAACCCACCTTATCTCCCCCAAAGCCAGCAGAAGGGCACGGGCCAGCCCCAGCTCTGCTCCCCGAGGTAGCAGCTCCACTTTCCCCCAGCCCACGAGTGAGTGAGCACTGAGGCCAGCCCAGGAGAGGCTCCGGGCAAAGCCAGGAGCAGCCCCGGCTCCCACCCTGCAGCAGCAGATCCGTGTCTGCACTCGGGAGCTGCCACAGACACTAATAATGAGATGGCAGCTCTATCCACAACGCTAAATAAATGTCATACCCTTTTCCTGGTTTAATAGCCGTTGCTGAGGCAACCGGTAGTATTCCTCAGCACCACACCCGGCCCGGGATTAAAGGTGGGAAGTGCTCTGGATGGGCAGCGCTGTCGCCCTCCCCAGACCCACCACCCACGGCTCTGCTTCTCCCGGCTCCAGGCAGCGCCTCCCGCTCCTGCAAAGCGGACAGCGAGGTGCTCGCAACGCCAGAACCAAAATACCACACACCACCCGCCCTCCGGCACCCCGGGAGGCGACCTGCGGGCACAGAGAGCGGGCAGGACACGACAGCAGCCGCCGGTGACCCACCGGGCAGGACTGGGCTCCGTGGCTCGGTGGGCTCAGGTGTGACACACGGGATGAACGCGGAGCTCCAGGCAGCTCGGCAGAAAACAACGCACAAACTAATTGAGTTAAAGGTGCCTGAGAAGAGGCAGCGCGGCGAGATGCGGAACGCCATCACCCTGCACCGGGCACACACATTTGGGCCCCCCCTTTTCCTGGCCGCGGTCCCCAGCACCGCTGCCCCCCGCCCTGCTGCGGGATTGCTCGTCCCATCCCCGCTCCCAAGGGAAGAACGCAGCACCGGGAGTCGCCCCTTTTTCCCTGCGGAAAATCCCAAGTTGTGGCGTGCTCTGCCCCCAGCCAAAGGCGATTTCCCGAGGATGCGGGGCGCTGGGATGCCGGGCGCTGCCGCTGCAGGCAGGGATGCTGCTCCG
>VWZV01015941.1:1082812-1125341 GCA_013397155.1 Irena cyanogastra
CCGCGCCCGGGTGGGCTCTCGGCCGGGCGGGCTCTCGGCCCCACTCCGGGCTGGGTTTTGGGGGGCTCCGAACCCCGCGGCAGCAGCAGCAGCCGGAGCCNCCGCCGCCAATCCGCGATCGGCACCGGCACCCGGTACTCGCGGCACCGGTACCCCCGGCACCGGCATCCACGGCTCTCCCTGCACCCGCAACCCCGGCACACTCGGCAGCCCCGGCACCGACACCCCCGGCCCGAGGGGCGACCGGGTCCGGGTCGGTGCTGTCGCCGGAGTCTCAACCGGGAGCTGTCCCATGGTGCGGTCACAGCCGTCCCCCAGCTCCCGGGGTCGCCACCAGCCCCTCAACAGCTAACCCCGTTACCCCAGCCAGGTCCCCGCACCCCCGGCCCAGCCCCGAGGTCCCCGGGGACGGCGGCGGCGGGGTTGGGTGACACGGGGCAGGAGAGCCCTGCGGGTGTCCCCGCACATGGGGACCGCTGGGGCAGTGTCTGGGCTCGGACAGGGGTTCAGGGCTCTGGGGGTCCCTCGCAGGGGCGAAACACCCACGTCCTTTCAGGCGTGAGCCATCCAGGCCCGCTCCGGTGAGCTCCAGCACAGCGGGAAGGTGACAATGACCAGAGACCCCCAATGCCTCCGCTCAAAATCACACCCTCACAGCCCCTCGGAGAGTGCCCTGCCTGCAGCTCCATCACCATCTCCTCTGTTTTTCTCTTCCCTGGTTTACTGTTCCAGGACATTTCCATAGAAACAGCATCCTGGCTGCTCCGCAGTCCGGTTTCCCATAACTACAGCCCGCGGCGGTGCGAGGGCAGCGCTGCCGGCACGGCCCCGCCCGGGCCCCGCTGCCACCGGGGACGGCAGCGACACGGTATCACCCCCGCCAGCACCCCCGAGTGACCCCAGAGCTGGGCTGCATCCTCGGCCCCGGGGCTCTTCCTCCCTGCTCCTCCTCGGTGGCCCTAATGACAGCGGGGACCATCGTCCCAATGGTTCCCTCCGCTGTCCAGGCTGGCAGGAGAGCAGGAGGGAGCTCTGGCCTCGGGATTAATCCGAATTCGGTCCCTTCTGTACCTTCCAGGGGCCAGGAGGAAGCCCGGGCTATATCCCTATTTCCATGTGCTCTTTTTGCTGTTTATTTGCTTGTTAAATACCCATCAACACAAACAGGGAATGTGATTGCTGGACCACGTGGGTTCCAGAATCTTTGGGAGAAAATCGTCTGAAAGAAGCTCCCCCCAAGCCTCGCTGGTTCCTTTTCCTTGGAAAATTCTGCTTCTCCCCAGATTAAAGCCAGGTGGGAGATGATTGGCCCCTGTTTTCTGGAGCTTGGAGAGCTTAAATGAGAGCACGTTGATCTATACTTAATGTGATTAAGTTACATCTCTGAGTATCATGCTAATTAAATTAAACTTCCCACTGCTGCCTCTGTGGCTTAAACAGGAGAGTGGTTTTAAGACCACAATTCACTTCCCTACACAGATGGGCAGGTGGGATGAAAGCATTCTGCTGATCAAGCCATCGTGGTGTTTAGAAACAACTTCTAAAGCAAGGGATATTCAAATTTAAATCTGATTTGAGTTTGGATTTAAACTCTGCATTTTCAATTTGAAGTGACTTGTGCTTTGAATAAGGAAAATAACAGGGGAAAAGCAGAAGTAAGTGGATGAGGCAGTGCACAGACTGTGTCTGACCACGATGTCTCAGGTGTAGAAACAGGATATCGGGAAGGTATTCCTCCCTGTGAGTCCTGAGGCCCTGATCCAGCTTGCCCAGAGAAGCTGTGGCTGCTTCTGGAAGTGCCCAAGGCCAGGTTGGACAGGGCTTGGAACAACCTGGAACAGTGGAAAGTGTCGCTGCCCGTGGCAGGGGGTGGCACAGGATGATCTTTAAGGTCCCTTCCAACCCAAACCATGCCATGATCTCCCCAAGACACCTCTCCCCCTGCCCTCCTCCCATCTGCAGCAGCTCTTTCCACCTTGCAGCTTCTAGAAACGCGCGGAGATCTCAAATCTCTCCGACCTGATCGATGTGACAGCGCGGCCCTGCCCCGCCGCCGGAGGAGCCGCAGCCGCATGAGCGGGAGGGGGCAGCGGGACGGCAGCACCGGCAACATTCACGGCTCATTCCCCGGCCAGAGCCCGGGGAGATCTGTCAGGGATGGAGGTACTGAACCCATGGCTCGGCTCGGCTCGGCTCAGCCCTCGGCTGGCGCGGGGCATCCGCCGTGCCCGGTCCGAGCTCCCGGTGCGCATCCCTGCGCTGCAAACCCCGCACGGCTCCTGCGGGAAGAGCTCCGGCCACGAGCGCTCCTGCAGGCCCAGCTCTGCCCCTCCGGGTGTGATTTAATAGCTCGGTGTGAGGCAAACAAGAGGCTCTACAGGAGAGAAAGGAGCTTGGTTTGAAAGGGACATCAGAGTTTGAACAGCCGCTACTTCGCACTGGGAAAGGGGTCCCTGTCCAGTGCTCCAGGGATGCTGGGGGCTGTCCCTGCTTCCTGCAGAGCCCACAGACCCCCGAGACCCCCGGCAGTGCCTGAGCCCATCTGCTGAGCCCTGCAGAGCAGGGGCAGGACGTGGGCACTGAGGGATCTCCCTCTTGTCCCACTGAGCCCTTCCACATCAACCACCCGGAGAAAAGCAGGGTCAGCAGCAGAGCCAGACCTATTATCTATTCTCTGTCATCTATTATCTATTCTCTGTCATCTGTTATCTAGTCTCTACTATTTTTTCACAGTTGCTACGGCACCAGCTGCCTCAGCTCTGTTATTTACACCTCGAGATGGTTTTTGCTCAGAGGTTAAACCCCGCTCCCTTGGAAAAATCCCAGGATTTCTCCCCTTCACCCCAAAACCCGGGACAAGGGCGGTCCCTCTGGCAGCCCCCACAGCCTCGGCTTTCATCTCCACGCCCGCACTGAAGGATTGGGATCCACAGCTCTGGAAAGCCCCAGGAGGGACACAAATCCCCTATAAACCCCAGCAGATTAATCCTCCCTCACCTGCGTGCTGGGGCTGGGCTCGAGGGGAGCCACACCTGGTTTAGGAGTGGGAGCTGGGCCAGGACACCCCCAATCTCAGCCCAGGGACTCCCCAGAGCCCCCCCACCCAACCCCTTCACTCGGGGAAAATCCTCATTGCCCCACATAACCCCAGCAGCAGAAAACTGCTGTATTTCACAGCAGAGGTGCTCACAGAACGATTACTTTATTTTAAAGCAACAATAATTTCAGGTTCCACGGTGGAGAGGGAGAAGCCCGTGGAGTGCAGTCCACCCTGTGACAGGACTGGCCCCACTTTCAGGCTTTTCCAACCTAAACAATTCCACGATTCTGTGATTCCGTTCCGTGACAGCCAAAGCAGCCAGGGCCAGACACGAACAAAACAAAACAAAACAAAACATAAATGTGCTTTTAACTGGAGGTTTCTAACGGGTCTCCGTGTGTGTGCCTGAGGGATTAACAGTGTCCAGAGGCTTCCCGTGCCGGGCAGCTGCGTCACGTCGTCACAGCAACCCGCTCACCACGGCCCTGGAGCCGCAGCTCCCGCCCCGTCTCTCCCGTAGCTTCTTTTAATTAGAGATGGGAAAGGCTGTGAAAGCCGAGGCTGGAGGCCCCCAGAGCCCCGGGAGAGCCCGGTGATCCCAGGTCTGTGCAAACCCTGCGCAGAGATGTTTCACTGCGATGAATTCTGCTGTGAAACTGTCACAGGGCAGAGCGGTGGCTTCGGGGACGCTGCCATCCCCTCCTGGTCACAGCTCAGCTGCGGAAGTTGTTTCACTTTCCTGCGGCTTTTTCCCAGCAATTCACACCCCAGAGACACCTGTCGAGCCCAGATGGATGGGATGACCTTTAAAGGTCCCTTCTAACCCAAACCACTCCGTGATTCCCCAATTTCCCCTGCAAGCAGCAGTGTCACCTCCTTAGCAAAACACACCGCGGAGAGAGAAATGGGGATTTGTCAGGAGGGAGGGGGAAACACGCTCCCATTTCACCACCTCAGCCCCAAAAACTGAGCTGGAATCCCCTCCCCTGGGTGGCACCCACGGGGTGATGTTTATTCACACAAGGTGAGGCTGGTCCCCGGGAGGTGACACCGGTCCCTGCAGGGTCAGGCTGGTCCCTCTAGGTGACACCGGTCCCTACAGGGTCAGGCTGGTCCCCGGGAGGTGACACTGGTCCCTGCAGGGTCAGGCTGGTCCCTGTGGGTTAATGCTGGTCCCTGTGGGATGATGCTGGTCCCCATGGGTTAATGCTGGTCCCTGCAGGCTCAGGCTGGTCCCTGTGGGTTAATACTGGTCCCTGCAGGGTCAGGCTGGTCCCTGTGAGGTGATGTTGGTCCCTGCAGGGTCAGGCTGGTCCCCGTGGGTTAATGCCGGTCCCTGCAGGGTCAGGCTGGTCCCCGTGGGTTAATGCCGGTCCCTGCAGGGTCAGGCTGGTCCCCGTGGGTTAATGCCGGTCCCTGCAGGGTCAGACTGGTCCCTGTGGGTTAATACTGGTCCCTGCAGGGTCAGGCTGGTCCCCGTGGGTTAATGCCGGTCCCTGCAGGGTCAGGCTGGTCCCTGTGGGTTAATACTGGTCCCTGCAGGGTCAGGCTGGTCCCCGTGGGTTAATGCCGGTCCCTGCAGGGTCAGGCTGGTCCCCACGCTCGGGGGCTGCTCTCCCGGCTGCCTTTGATCAGAGCACGGCTCTGTTTCGCTGCCGGCTGCTCTCCGTGCCGTGGGTTTCCAGCGGGAGGTGGGGAAGCGCAGTCAGCCTGACCCTCCCCTCCTCGGATCTGTCATCAGCAGCACAGAAATCCTTCCCGGCCCCAAGTTACTCAGCCTGAATCCTGCAGGATTTGCCGGGGTGGCAGGATGGCAGAGCAGCCCTGCCTGGGTCCCCCTGCCAGCCCTGCACCCCCAAACCCCCAGTCCCAGCCCAGGGACAAGTGGAGCAAGAAGATGGATTTCCTCCTCTCCGTCATCGGATTCGCCGTCGATCTGGGCAACGTCTGGCGGTTCCCTTACATCTGCTACCAGAACGGAGGGGGTAAGGACACCACCAGGCTTATTTAAATCTTCTTTTGGAGAAAAGATGCCTTTTTCCTCGTTTTCCATCTTTCCCACCCTGAAAAATTCACTCTTTCTTTTCCTTCTTTGTTTCCAGCTGCTCCACTTCAGACAGGGCGGTTTAAACACCGACCCAACTTCTGCTGACATCTGTCTCTTTTCTTTTTGTGTCTTTCTTCATTCAAAATCCTCCTCCACTCCCTCCATCCTCCTTCCCTGGGGTCTTTTCCTGCTTTCCTGGTCCTTCCCTCCTTTCCCAGTGGGGTTAGAGGTGCGTTAGCAGCTCTAGCATCACAAAGGGAAAATCAGCACGGCCCAAATTGCAAAAAGGGATTAAATTTGAGCTGGGAGGTTCACACCCTTTGTGATTTTGGGACTCTGGGAAGCTGCCCTTTGGGATGGCTCCTGGTTTAAAATCATCCTCATCAGCATCCCACCCTCCTGCTGTGGATCCTGGCTGGACCTCGCGAGCAGCCCTGGCTTTGAGGGATCAATGGGAAGCAAAGACACAGAAACACCACGAAGGGAAAAACCTTCAGCAAACGACAACTAAATAAATTGCTCAGAATGGAGCAGGATAGAAACCCCCTCCCAAGGAAACGAAAAAGGAGGGATGAGAATTTTGTGCGGATTTAATTGCCAAAGTTGGCTTTCGGGGAGCATCCTCTACTGCTTGGGAAAATTAGAAAGAGATAATTAGTTCCATACTCAAGGCAAAACTGTGGATCCCAGGTGCCCACGTTGGAACGCTGTTATCTGCGAGCTGCTCCTGTGGGACTGGGAGCAGAGCTGAGCCCCTCTGCGTGCCTGTGGTTCAGGTGGGTGGTTTCCACCTGCCCCACACTCACGGGAGGGTGAGGAGTTCAGGGAGCAGCTCTGGGGGAGCACAGCCCCATGGAGGGAGAACACTGGGGTGGGCAGCACTGGGCTCACCCACAGCCCAGGCTCTGCCTGGGAGGAAAACACTGAAAACACTTGGTCCTGTTGGGCCAGTCCTGCCAGGCAGACAGAGGGGCTGCAGGAGGGTGCTGGGGATATTTGGGATACTGGAGGTGACAGGGATATTGGGGATACTGGGAGTGCTGGAGGTGCTGGGGGTTTTGGGGACACTGGGAATGTTGGGGTGCACCACGCTCACATCTGTCAGAGGGAGGAGCCGTGGGGGTTAAATTAACTAATCCCAGCAGAACTCAGAGAGCAGTTCCACTTCCAAAAGCTCCATGGGGTACAAGTGTAGCCCCAGCAAAAATGAGGGTGTTATGAATAATGCAGATTACAGCGCTAATTATGTGTCTTGGGCTGGCTGTGCATATTCAGGCAGATTTTCCTCCAAAACTCTTCCAGACCTGGGGAGTGCTGGGTGTCCCCTCCCCTGCACCCCCCCCAATGGTTTGTGGGGTTCTTTGTTCCATCCTGGCCAAATGGTGCCTCCCCAGCAAGGGCTGGGACTCCAGCTGGGAGCCCAGGAAGCTGGAACACCGAGCAGGGTCTCACATCTCTGAGCTCCTGTGACCAGATCACTTCCAAAGCTTCCCACAAACACACCCAAACCTGCTGGGGCAGGGCTGGCAGGGAGGGAGGTGACAACGCCATGGTGCCCCGGTGGTCACCCTGCTGTGCTCCCCACCCTGCAGGAGCCTTCCTCATCCCCTACACGCTGATGGCTGTTTTCGGGGGCGTGCCCCTCTTCTACATGGAGCTGGCCCTGGGGCAGTTCCACAGGACAGGCGCCATCCCCATCTGGAAGCGCATCTGCCCCATCTTTAAAGGTGAGAGGCCCCCAGCCCAGGGGACACCGTGACCCCCAGAGCCGTGTCCCAGGGCTGAGCCTCGTCCTGCTTTTCCCAGGCATCGGCTTTGCCATCTGCATCATCGGCCTCTACGTCTCCTTCTACTACAACACCATCATTGCCTGGGCTCTCTACTACTTCTACTCGTCCTTCTCGGGCACCCTGCCCTGGGCCAGCTGTGACAACCCCTGGAACACCCCTGACTGCACCAACTACTTTGGGAAGAGCAACGTGACCTGGACCAACTTCTCCAGGTCCCCCGCCGAGGAGTTCTACACGTAAGTGCATGATGTGGATGGTGGCTGGGCACGGCCCTGAGGTGGGAATGCTCCTGAGGAGCTCCTGGGCTGCCTGCCTGGGGCTGAGCCTGCTCCTGGCCGTGGGGATGCCTGCCTGCAGGAGGAAGGTCCTGGAGATCCAGAAATCCGGGGGTCTGTATGACATCGGGGGCATCCGCTGGCAGCTGCTCCTCTGCCTCTTCCTCATCTTCACCATCGTCTACTTCAGCCTGTGGAAAGGGGTGAAAACCTCTGGGAAGGTGAGGAGGGCTCCAGCACCGCCCTGCCAGGGCAGAGGGACCCATCACCTGCTGGGATGGTGGCACCCACCTGGCTGTGGAAGAGGGAATGTCACCTCCTCCTCAGCCCCTGCCCCTGAGGCCACCAGCACGGGGGTTTGGGTGGCGACACGGGGTGACAGCTGCCTCCCCCCAGGTGGTGTGGGTGACAGCCACGCTGCCCTACGTCGTCCTGCTCATCCTGCTCATCCGAGGGGCCACCCTGCCTGGAGCCTGGAGAGGGGTCATCTTCTACCTGCGCCCAGACTGGGGCAAGCTCCTGAGCACCGAGGTGAGTGCATGCTGGGACCCCCTGCCCGGGGCACGGCAGCACCCAGAGCCCCTCCCCGGGACACCCACCCACCCATCTGGGCATGGCAGCACCCAGAGCCCCTCCCCGGGACACCCACCCACCCATCTGGGCATGGCAGCACCCAGAGCCCCTCCCCGGGACACCCACCCACCCATCTGGGCATGGCAGCACCCAGAGCCCCTCCCCGGGACACCCACCCAACCCTGCCCGCGGGTCTGGCCCCACCGCAGGGCCATGGGGCCCTTGTTCCCACAGAAACGAGGCGCCCTGGACAGGCTGTTGGAAATGTAAATCCGTAATTGAATCACCCATCTCATTCTTGCCGCTTTTGTTTGTGCTGCGCTCCCCCCTGGGCTGACAATGGGCTTCCTGTGGGTAATTACCAGGCAGCACTTGAGAATTCTCATTAAAGGTAATGAGGGCTGTGCTGCCAGGGGCAGGAGTGGGCACGGCAGGCTCGGGGCTCCCCTGGATCCATCCCTGCCCCGAGCGTGGGCTGACGCTGCTGCTGCAGGACCCCAGGGTGGGAATGAGCTCACTCCGTGCCACAGCAGCTCCTCGGCTCCCAGGACATCCCCTGGGGGCACGGGGCAGGCAGGAGAGGGGCTCCGGACACTTGTGCCAGCACAGCCCCACCCCTGTGCCATGGGCAGTCCATGGGGGGCACCTCCCAGCCCCGTCCCAGCCCCAAGGACCCCTGGCCTGCCCACCCTCCTGTTGTTTCTCCCTCCAGGTTTGGGTGGATGCTGCTGCACAGATTTTCTTCTCCTTGGGCCCTGGATTTGGAGTTCTCCTCGCTCTGGCCAGTTACAACCATTTCCACAACAACTGCTACCGGTGAGGGTCCATGCCAGAGGGCACAGCTGCAGTGGAGGCAGCTCCTGGTCCCCACTGCCACATCCCAGCAGCTCCTGGTCCCCAGTGCCACATCCCAAAAGCTCCTGGTCCCCACTGCCACATCCCAGCAGCTCCTGGTCCCCAGTGCCACATCCCAGTAGCTCCTGGTCCTCAGTGTCACATCCCAAAAGCTCCTGGTCCCCACTGCCACACCCCAGCAGCTCCTGGTCCTCAGTGTCACATCCCAGCAGCTCCTGCTCCCCACTGCCACATCCCAGCAGCTCCTGGTCCTCAGTGCCACATCCTAGCAGCTCCTGGTCCTCAGTGTCACATCCCAGCAGCTCCTGGTCCTCAGTGCCACATCCCAGCAGCTCCTGGTCCCCGTGGCTGCAGGCTGGGCATCTTTCCCCATTTCACTGATGGTTTTGGAGTGACGGCCCAGGATAGGAAACTGGGGCAGCTGGAGCAGGGTGAGGGCTGACCTGGAGCGGGTCTCTCCTTCTTTTCTGCCTTCCAGGGATGCACTGGTCACCAGTGCTGTGAACTGCCTCACCAGCTTCCTCTCAGGCTTCGTCATCTTCACCGTGCTGGGCTACATGGCCGAGATGAGGGACGTGGAGGTGGAGGATGTCGCCAGGGACAAAGGTTCTCCTCCCTCCAGCCTCTTCTCCAAGCGAATTCCCACCCCCAGGGCTGTGCCAGGGAACAGCCAACCAAGGCAGTGTCCCCTCCTAGGGCCCAGCCTCCTCTTCATCACCTACCCTGAAGCAATTGCCAACATGGTGGGATCAACCTTCTTCGCCATCATTTTCTTCCTGATGATGATCACCCTGGGGCTGGACAGCACGGTAGGAGGGGACAGTCCAGCTGTGTCCCCAGCAGGGACCGGGGACAGCCATGACCCACGGCTGATAGTGGAGTGACAGGGGGAGTTATGGCCTTGGGATGGGATGGGATGGGATGGGATGGGATGGGATGGGATGGGATGGGATGGGATGGGATGGGATGGGATGGGACATCCCCACTCTGCCATGCAGATTTTCTTGGAAAGCAGGGCTGCCCCCACATCCCATTTCCCCACCCCACACCAGCATTTCCTTTGCAGTTTGGAGGCCTGGAGGCTGTGATCACGGCCGTGATGGACGAGTACCCCCAGGTCCTGGCAGGGCGACGGGAGCTCTTCGTCCTCGGCCTCATCACAGTCTGTTTCCTGGGCTCCCTCAGCACCCTCACCTACGTGAGTTCCACTGGCAGCACCCTGCCCTGGCCCCCCACATCCCCTCCTTCACCCCTGCAGCCTCCCCCTCCTGCTGCCCCAGGGGGGAGCCTACGTGGTGAAGCTGCTGGAGGAGTTTGGTGCTGGCTGCTCCATCCTGGCAGTGGTGCTGCTGGAAACCATCGCTGTCTCCTGGTTTTATGGTAAGAAACTGCCTCTGTCGTGGAAAACACTGTGGGCACCTACACGGGTGTGTGACCCTGCCCAGGTGAGTAAATCCTGGGCACTGGATCCCATGTGTGGCTCCTGGCCAGGCTGGGATGGGAGCAGAGGGCTCTGTGTCCGTGTGGATGTCCCTGACCCCACGATCCCAGGGCTGTGAGGGCTCTCTCCTCTGGCAGGGATCCAGAGGTTCTCCCACGATGTCAAAGCCATGCTGGGCTTCACCCCGGGGCTATTCTGGAAGCTGTGCTGGGTCGCCATCAGCCCAGCCCTGCTGGCAGTGAGTATCCATGGCCAAATTACAGACAAGGCCATCCCTCTGGACACCCCGCAGGACAGCCACTCCCCTCTGCTGCCCCGTGCCATGGATAACTCCCCTCTCACTCACACGAGGTGACCAAGCTGCCAGGAGAGTGGACAGGGCTGTGGGACCTGATGCCAGCCCTCCCCGTGCTGCTGCTCCAGCCAGGGGCACTGCCACAGTGCCCACAGCCCCAGCACCTCACCTCCCCTCAGAAGGGGAGCTGCAAGTTCATTTCCCAGCCTTTTCCACGGCTCCAGGGCAAAGCTGGGCGCTCACACAGGAGCAAGCTCAGCTCTGTCTCACCCTCCCAGCATGCAGCACCCCTGGCAGGGCTGGCCACGGGTCCATCTCCATGAGCTGGGCTGGATCTGTCCCTTTGAAATGCCAGCTCCCACGGCACTTCAAAGGCACAGGGGTCTAATCTCACCGGATCTGCAGGAGAAGAGGCCTTGTGAGGATTAATTATGGCTCTAAGCACTTTGCCCTGGTTATTAAGAGAGGAGAATTATCATCAAAGCACACAGCAAACGGTTTTGTTTCGGCACGGGGCCGAGCAGCCGCTGGCTCACGGGGCTTGTTAGACAGAGGCCCCCAGCCCTCACCCAGCCAGGGGTGGCAGCCTGGGAGGTGTCCCTGTGATGGCCATGCTGGCTGGGATTTGGGATGACAGGGGGAGCAGCAGGATGTGGATGGTGTCCATAGAATCATGGAATCACAGAATGGTTTGGGTTGGGAGGGACCTTAAAGGTCACCTTGGTCCATCCCTGTACCCTGATAACCTAGGGGGTGAGCTGCCATCAGTGCCAGGGCTGGGCAGATCAGAGCATTATTTAGGCTGGAAAAGCCCTCTAAGATCAGAGAGCTCAAGCATTACCCAGCACTGCCAAGGCCACCACTAAGCCATGTCCCCAAGGCCCACATCCACACACCTGTTAAAGCCCTCTGGGGATGGGGACCCCACCAGTGCCCTGGGCATCTGTGCCAGGGCTGGACAGCCCTTTTGGTGAGGAAATTTTCCCTGATGTCCAACGTAACCAGGCACAACTTGAGGCCATTTCCTCTGATTCTGTCCCTTGTTCCCTGGGAGCAGAGTCCAACCCCCACCTGGCTGCACTCTCCTATCAGGGAGTTGTAGGGAGATAAAAAATCCTCCCTGAGCCCCCTTTTCTCCAGGCTGAGCCCCTTTGCCAGCTCCCTCAGCTGCTCCTGGTGCTCCACACCCTTCCCCAGCTCTGTTCCCTTCCCTGGACACGCTCCAGCCCCTCCATGTCTGTCTGGGCGTGAGGAGCCCAAACTGCCCACGGGACTCGAGGCCGCTGTGGCTCTGCTCGTTACAGTTCATAGTCATCAGCTCCCTCCTGGACCAGCCACCCCTGAGCCTCTTTGACTACCAGTACCCCGAGTGGAGCATCTCAGTGGGGTTCCTCATTGGAGCATCGTCCTTCATCTGCATCCCCCTCTACATGGTGTACAAGCTCGTCTGGACACCGGGCTCCCTCAAGCAGGTCAGGAGCAGGACAGAAATCCCATGGCTCCTGGGTGGGCAGGGTGGCTCAGCCCGAGGCAGGTGGTTGAAGCATCCTCAGCATCTTTGTTGGCGTGGGAATTAAATCCCACCGGGAGAGCAGCCTGGGAAAGGCCTGGAGGAGCCAGGGCAGGAAGGAAACTCCTCCCTTTTGTGTTTTGCCTCTCGCTCAGCGCCTCGCCGTCTGCATTCGGCCCGAGAAGCTCACACGAGCCCCCCAGGCAGAGGGGGTGGGCATGGCCCCCGTGCTGTAGCGGGGACACGGGGACTGCTCCGGCTCCCTCCCTGGCACAGCGATGGGACAGCTGCCATCGCCCTCCTCACCGCGGACCGCACCCGGCATCTCCAGCAGCACCCCCGGCACGTCCCGGCGGAGCGGAGCCCGTCCTCGCTGCTGCAGGAAAACCACAGCAGGGGGAACGGGACCACCGCGGGCTGGGAGCCAAGGGGCCAAGCGCCCGGGGCTGGAGGAGAGCCCCAGCTCCTGGAGTGGATGGAGGAATCGCCCCGCTCGGAAGTGCCCGCGGCCCGCCGTGCATGTCTGTAGCCGTGCCGTGTTTGGAAAATAAAGCTGGTGCCGATGCTCGGAGATGAGGGGAGGGAGAGGAGCCGCAGCTCGCCGTGCTGTGTTCGTGGAGCGCCGTGTGTGGCTCAGAGCTCGGCCTGCGCTGGGGACACGGCGGGATGTCGCCATTCGGACACACCTCGTCCTGCTACAAAGATCCAAAATCCGGCGGGGGAATCGCCCGAGCCCGGGGGTGGGTTTCAGGTGCTGCTGAAGCCGGGCAGGTCGGTGCCTCCCGCCGCCCCATCCCGGGGGACCCAGGGAATAGACATTTGAAGAGGGAAAGACCTTAATATATCTCATTTTAAAACCAAAATCCTGGGTCGGGGTGAGGCATCCCTGGGCCGCTGTGAACCAGCCACCTGCCGTGGCTTCCCAGTCCCGTCGCTCCCACAGCAGCATCGCCGCTCCTCGGTGTTTGGAGCCCACAAAACACCTAAAAGAACCCACGCTGGTGACAGCGGGGGCTTGGGGGGACACACGGGGCTGGGGGGGAGAAGATGCCCACGGGGTGCAGGGACGCGCGGGTCTCCCCCGCGGGGAGGGGGGCGCAGCCGCTCCCGGGGCCGTTCCCGGGGCCGTTCCCGGTGCTGCTCCCGGGGCCGTTCCCGCGGCCGTTCCCGGAGCCGCTCCCGAGGCCGTTCCCGAGGCCATTCCCGGAGCCGTTCCCGGGGCCGTTCTCGGAGCCGCTCCCGGGGCCGTTCCCGGTGCCGCTCCCGGTGCCGTTCCATCTCCCGCTCCCCCGGAAGGCCGGTCCCGGGGCGGGGCGGGCGGCAGGAAGGGGCAGGGCCGGGCCCGGCGCACAAAGCCCGGGGCCCGGCGGGGGCCGTGCTGTGTCGCGGCGCGATGGGGCTGGCGGCGGCGCGGGGCTGGGCGCTGTCCCCGCTGTCCCCGGGCCCGGCGGAGCGCAGCCGACCCTACGCTGTGCTGCAGCACCAGAACCTGGGTGAGGAGCGGCGGGCACCGGGTGCAGCCCCGCCACGACCCGGCCGGGGGCTCGGGAGCTAGTTAGGGAGTGTTTAATTAATGTTCTTTCTCTTCCCGCCGCAGTGCTGCTGGGCAGCATCCTCAGCGCTCTCCTGCTCACCATCATCCTCATGGCCATCTGTGTCTACCGGCCCGTCCGGCGGCGGTAGCGGAGCGGGGACATCGAGAGAATGCTGCATCCCACCCGGTTCTCCCACCTGGCATCCACCATCCCAGCGCCGCTTCAGCCCTGCCGGTTCTCCCGTCCGGTACTCACCGACCCAGCACTGCTCCGGTCCCGCCCGGTTCTCCCCTCCGGTCCTCACCGTCCTGCCGCCGCTCCCGTCGGCTGCTGGGGATGCCCTGAGGATGGAGCGTGGCTTTTCACCCATCTCCGGCCGTGCTGTATCACATGGCTCCATCGTGATGTGGCTTCCAGCAATGATCTGGCCGGCTGCTGGAAATCATCCCCTCCGTCAGCAAACCTGGAGCTCCTGGGGTTGTCCGCAGCAAACCCGTGTGGCTCGGAGCAGGGTCTGGAGCAAGGCGGCTGACTCTCAAGATCCCAGCGTTTTGGCGAGGCTGATCCGACACCGTGTGCTCCGGAGCATCCCCGGGCCGTGCAGGCACCCGGGGCCTGGGATGTCACAAGAACACGGCGAGACTGGGGACATTGTCCGAGGAGCAGCTCCACGTGCTCAGTCACACCACGGCTGCTTTTTGCTTTCTGACTAATTCAGGTCCTTGTTTGAACGCTGAGTCCTGGGGGTTGGATGGGGCTGGGGTAGTGGGGGGTGTCCCTGTCAGGGCAGGGGGTAGAACAGGATGAGCTTTAAGGTCCCATTCAAAAATATTCCGAAGGTAAAAGCTCAGTGACCCACTCAGCAGTGAGTGGAGGGTCTGGTTTGTCCTTGCCTCTGAGCAGAAACACGGATGCATGACCTGATCCTGGTGTAGTTTTCCTGGGCCAGGCTCCTCATTCCCAACGTTGCTTGCTTTAACTCCTGGCTAAAAAGCCCCGAATAAGCTCCCATGAAACCAGCCCTGCTGAACCTGTTGGGAACTGGGGTGCAGGTGAGGGATTCCAGCATGTGCTGGTCACTGTCCTCCTGGAAACAGGAGCCTCCAAAGGTCTGCAAGTCAGGCAGATGCTCTGGAAGTGTTTGAGCTCCAGCCAGACCCATTTTATACAGTTTCAGTAACAAGTGTTTACACTGAATCCCACTTCCATACCAATGCTGCTATTTTGTTTTGCACTGCTACAAGTAGTAACTGGATTTTACTAATAATTACTTTGATATTTAACATAGGGGTGTTTTGCTTAGTAATTTATTTAGAGTTTTAAAATGTAACTTCCAGAACAATTGTTGTTGACCTGTTCTCAAGGCCTGTGTGCTGCACCTGAGGTGTTTTGTGTTCTGTTTGAAGGACACCGAGTGCTGGCATTGAACAGGGATTTTGTTTTGTGAAATGACAGAGTGAGCCTGGCCTCAAAGAGCTGGAGTTGTTAATCCAAGAGTGAGGCAGCAAGGCAGCACTGTTCTTCCTATTGCTTTCTGCTCCTCCTTTTGCTCACTGACTCCTGTGTTCCTGATTTTTCTCGGTCCTTCATCGCTGTGAAGCCTGGCCTGCAGCCTGTGCTGCTCGTGGGGGTGGATGGTGAAGCTCCCAGCCCCAGCTCTGCCTTCCCGGGAGCAGAATTCCTGTTTGCTCTCATTCCTCACTCCCTGCCATGCCTCTTTGTACAAATAAAACGCTCAGTAAACAATCCAGGCTCTTATTTATTCATGGCTGTGCTGTTTGTCAGTGACTGGGCTGGAGCTCCACAAAGGGGTGAGGCTGTCCCCATTGCCACCTCTGGTCCCCTCATGGCTCCCACCTTGTTTTTAGTGGGATGGCAGTGCTGGGGGAAGCCAGGGAACAGGATGGCAGTGCTGGGAGAAGGTTTCCATGGATGTTGGAGCCACTGAACAGCACAATGGAAGCGCATCCTACAACAGTTGTGCAGTTTCCAGCAGCTCAGCTATGAATCAAAACTCAGCCAAAGCAGTGTAAGAAGGGTTTCCATGTAAAGAAAATCATGAATTGCTGCTGTAAAAAGCCTTGAAATGGGGTCAAAAGCATTAAAAAAGCACATAGTCTTGCTTTCAGGAACTAACAGCATCAACTTAAAGAACTTTTAAAGCTGGTTAGTTTTAGAAGCTACAGGTGTTTGGAACTCTGACCTTCTCTTTCCTACATCAGCCTCAAGCTGAGGTTGGACTCTGTTGTTACACAAGAGTCTTGGCCTCAATATTAAACATACTCAGAACCCTCTGCTCCTCTCTTACAAGAAGGTGCAGAGAGAAATTAATAGGGTTTCCTGCTTTTCACTGCCTTAACGTCTGTGTTGTACCAATTCCCCCTTTTCAAGACACAAAACTTGGCTGAAAATGTCCAAAAAGTGGTTCTGGGGATTATGTGTCTGATTCATACTAAGCCAGAACTACCTTGGAGAATTTAATAGATGATAATGTCACTTTAATGTACAAAAAGACAGATAATTAGTTAAAAAAAAAAAGTCTCCAAATACAGTGTTAGAAAAAATACCTGTGTGTGGTGTAATGTGCAGTACTTTGGTTTTTCTTCCAGCACACAGAGCATGTCCATCTTACACTCAAAGGGTTAAGTCAGGCTTTAAGAGAAGTAGCACCTGGCTGAGGGAAGCAGGGCCTTCTAGTTTTAGCTGGAATTATATAAATGTCAAAGAAAGAAGAAGAAAAAAAAAAAAACCCAACCCAAAAGCAAATCCAATTTATTTTACAGTCCCAGACTAAGAAGCAGGAGCGTAACAAAACTTCAGCTGAAAGTGCTCAATGTTCTTTAGTTTAAATATAAAACCAGAACAAGTCAGCTTGAAAAATGCTATTTTTACCCCTCTTGTAACCTTTGAAATGCTTAGCAGAAGACAGGCAATGCCAGGCAGGCAGGTTTGTAAAGGCAACAGCACTCTTTATTCCCACTGGAGGAATGCCCACGGCTCCATCTCCTACCTCCCACCCTGTCAGGAGCTCAGCTATTCCCTTTTCCCAACTGTGACAGTCACAGGAATCCCCTTTGCAAAGAAAGAATTTCCAACCCAGCCCACTGCCCCTGTGCAGGACAGTCCCCATTCCTGCAGTTTTAAGGGATGCAAGTTGTGCCAGGGAACAAAACCAGTGTGGAGAGGCCAGTCCTAGTGTACACTGAAGGAATTGTAGTAATTTCCTATGTAAAACAATGGATTATTCATTTAAAATAGGGTTCCAAGCTACCAACTGCCCCACTGGTTATGATCAAGTCCATTTTATAGTGATTTTACATTGGTTAATTAATAGTTGGTCACCCAGAACCACCTTGTTTAGCTGAGGAACAGGAGCAGTGTTAGGAGCAAGCTCAGAGCAGCTGTACCAAAGGTTCCTCCAGCCCTGCCAGCCAGAGCAGAGGGATATTGCTCACATTTAACAGCTGTAAGGCTTTCCTGTGGCTGCTCATCGTGTACCTGTGGAGAGTCACAGTGTGAGTACTGTAAACACCGAGAGGAGTGCAGATAAAAGAGCTACAAAGATCCTGTATGGCCAAAAACCTGAGGAAAGCTGGTTAAAACAGACCTAGGAATCATTACAAGACCAGTTTGATGAGTGTAGGCCTAGTGGTTTGGTTTAAAATCAATACAAATATTCAGGTAAAAAAATAGATGTATTCACATGAAGGACAAGCGCTGGGGTTTTAAAAAGCAGCACACGTTTCCCTTGCAGAATTAAAACTTCTCTTCCAATAAGGACACATGAAAACCTCACCTGAATTCTCTTCGTGGCTGCATTTAGCACCCACACTCAGCCATGCAAACCAAGAGATCCCAAAGAAGCACCTGTATCTATCCCTTGATTTCTTGCTGCCCTCTGAGAAGGGGAACGAGCTGGTTTGGAATCACTGCAGGAACTGCTGCTGTACTGGACAGATGGTCCCATTTCAGCATCTAAAATTTTACTGGCTACTTGTTTCGTCCTTTTTCAGAAAGCACTAGTTTAATCTGGAGCTTGGATGAGCTGTTCAAGTATAAAATTATCCCTCTTAAGCCAAAAATCTCAGTAACTAGAGGAGAGATAACCACATCTAAACAAAACTAACAGAAAACATCTGTCAGCATGAAGAACTACTGTGTGTGTATAGGCAGGGAGGTGCTCTCCCATGAAACAGCTGGAAAAACAGGCAATGGCTTTGAATTATTGAGAAATAATGAAGCAGATGAGTATTTCTTTGGTAAGTAATGAAGTTTCCCTCCTGAACTCCCCATAAATCAGGCTTTCAAGCTTTACTGCAAACCTACATCCTGATGCAAAGCAAAATTTCCATCTGCTCTTCAATAAATAAGTTTAGATAAAAACATTTCCTTCAAAACTAAGACTGCATGGTTGGGGAGCCAAATGTGGAGTCCTGTGTTCCAGAACTCCCCCAAACAAAAATAAATCAGGTTTTTGCAGCTGATGCCAACTTAGAAGGCAGTAAAATGTTTCCTTAAGCAATCCAGGAGTGGTCTTCAGACTGACAGCTCTGAAAATCTCCAGTTTCACACCGATTTGGTCATCCCTGCTTCAGGAGGTCACTTAGGAGCTATTTTTCCACAAGAGAGAGCTGTAAAACTTGCTGGAGCTCTGCATCTTCCTTTTCCCGACGCTGCTTCTCCTGCTCCTCCTGCTCCCGCACCGACAATTCCATGGCAAGCTGCAAGTCCTTCTCAAAGCTGGAGGATTCACTGGAGCTGCTGCTGTGGGAGTTCCCTGATCGTGCCAGAAAGCTCTCCTGCAGTGCCCTGATGGAAAAGAACAACTTTGAGAAGTAAAAGAGACAGAGCCTGTCTCATATTCTTTGCAATGATCCTTCCTGGCAACTGTTTTAGACTCACAAACATGAAAATCTCTCCCAGAGGGGAGTTTGAGGATATGAGAGCAGCTTTTCCAACACTTGTAAAATTCCCAACGTCAAACATGGATTCCTCTGAATCTTTCATAGATACCAACAGTTATATTTTCAACGGGCCTCTAAGAGCATCCTCACCTGGTTTAAAGGATTTTCCATGTACAGAAGAACCCAGAAGATTCAGTTCTTGGTTTCTTTGCACTTAACTGCAGAAAGACTCCACAGACAGCAGAGCCCATTTTTAAGTGTCCACTAAATCTATGTTTTTAAGGATTACATAAGGATTTTGAAAAGAAAGAAGAGCTTGAAGCGTGCAGCCTCTAATAAACAAACATTCAACGCAGAGAGACCAAATTCAGAGTTTTAAGAGCAGAAGAGAAGGACTGGGTTTGTATGTTGGGTAAAGAATCTGTTGTGTGCACAGACCAGCCCCACAGCTGGAAAGAACTACACAACATAAACCAGGGAGGCCCAGTTTGGAGTTTTTCCAACTTCCAAGAAACAAGAAGCACAAGAAGAAGCCTCGAGTTTGGTACATTTGCTCATATACATTAAAAAAAAAAAAAAGCCAGATTGCTTCATGCTACTGCTGGGGGTATTTTTGCTCTGTCACTGCATGGTTTGATGTGCACAAAGGTACTTACTTCTGATACTGCACATTGAATTCTGGGGAATAGGCAATTGCTCCATTGGAAAGCACCTCCAATTCCTAGAGATGGGCAAAGAGACAATCCACAGCAGTTATCAGATCTGCAGAGTAACCCACTGAAAGTAACCCTTAAACCACCTTTATTTCTTCTTTGAAATACATTATTTTTATCTTCTAAAGTCTTAGAAAAACTGACCTACACTGGTTTCCTTCAGCTCTTGCTGCACAGTCCCTGCCCAAGCTGCCACTGCACAGAGCCCAGCACTTACTTTATTTGCATGAGCTTCCAACAAGCTCTGCTGGATGGCAAACTGCATGATCTCATTATCCTCATCCTGCACGTGGATGTTCCTGCCATCATCCTGGATCTGGTAGGATTTGGGGATCTCAAACACCGACTGGTCGACCTCAAAATTAGCACCTACAGAAGCCAAATAAAGTTAGAAATTCACTGTGCCCTGTTTGCAACAAGTTGTAACTGAAAAGATTCTGATGAATGTTCTTGCAATAACACCTGCAGCTCCCCCTGTTCCATTCCCTGCAGTTCAGCTTCTCTCTCCTCTGTGCATTCCAGGGACAGGGATGTAAAAAGGTGGGATCCCTTACCTGCATCACTCTGTGCACCTCCAGGAGAGGTTCCATCAGCTGTCCTGCAGCTGTTGACATTTTCAAAAGTAATTCGGGCATTCAGCACGTGAAACAGGGGAACTTCTGTAAGAGTGCAAGATTTCTGTCAAAATGAGAACTCCTATTTGCTTCCACACCCACACCAAACCTTTATATGTTTATGGGATATATTCCACAACGGCTTCCTATAATGACAAAGCACAGAGGAACTCACTTCACCAGGAAGGTGGCTTCAGTTATTCTCAATCTCTCTCTAAATCTCTTATTTTAAAATAAGATTTGCCAAATTTAAGGCACTGAAGCTGAGAGGAAAGGGGCTGACAACAGCTCATTCTCACAGAAATGACATTGTCTTTAAAATTATATTTCTGGATTGACTCCAGATGTACAAAAAAAATGCTTTAGGTAGCAGTGAGATGACTAAAGGGCTAATATGTTTTTTTGTAAAGCATACATTGCAACACCAAAGGAAATAAAATGGACAAGATTTTACAATAAAAATTGCTAAATATTACCAATTTTGACAGGAAATCCTGGTGGAAATTCCAGAGTGATGAAATCCCTAAGTCTGGCAAAATGAGCACTGGTTCTGGCCATCAAGTCGATGATTGGAGTGACTTGTTCCATAAGAGACAAGGGGAACTCTTCACTCATCCATAAGGTTGCTTTAAATCTTAAACACAAAGTAGGATAAAAACACCCTAAATTCACAGTTTAGGAACAGATGCAAAGCAAAACAGGCAGTTGGGCAGTGACAGGAGGTTACTAACAAGTTATAGCACCAGCCCAAATGTTTGCTTTGACTCAGTGGAATTAAAAATAGATTATAGCTGAATACTTCAAGATCTCTCTTCTGATTAATTGCAAAAACTGGGGGAAAAAGCACACTGGATATTTGTAAAAATGGTTTCCAGAGATTAGACAGCTGGGAAGAGACAAACTAGAAATAGTTAAAATGGTATTTCTCACTTCTGTGTTCTAACAGTGACTTCCTTTGGTCTTCCTATGTCTCTGCCTTTCAAATCAAATTCTGGGTTGAAGTATTCCTCCAGAGTAATAGCAGTGGGATTGTTGGCTGCAGCATATTCTGTTGTCCTGGATGTATTCTAGAAAGAAAGAGAGAGAAAAAAACAACCCAAAAAGTGCTGAACAGACAGTGGCTACTACAAGAAACTTTTTTATCCTTTGTGAAGTAACTCCTTCCCTATTTCAGACACAGTGACACACAGCCATAAACACCAGCTGTTACTAAACTGAGGTTTTACTGTTTTACTGAGGTTAAAAATCTCCAAATTTTTTAGACACGCAAAAAATCTACCTAAATGCTTTAATGCTGGAAACCAACTAGAAATACACACATGAGCCACAGCACTTCCAGGCTCCAAATCCTTTACTAAAGTCAAAATTTTGATGGAGAATTTGAATTCAAAATCTCTAAATCCTGTAAATATGCAATGCCATCCTGACAGAGAGCCAGCAAATCCATTATCCACTGGTCTTTCATAGTTTAGAAGCAAGGGAGTTTCTAAAGCCACGTGGAATCATGGAATGGTTTGGATGGAAGGGATTTTAAAGTTCACCTATTTCCAACCAAACAAAAACATCCTCAGGGCAAATGAAAACTTCACAATGAAAACTGCTTCGAAACTGAAGAAACAAGAAGTGACTCCACACACCAAGAATTCCTACTGGCACAGTGACCTGTGCTGACATCAGACACTCACCTGAACACCACATTCATGCTCCACTGTCCCCAAGAATGATTCCAGAGGGTTCCTGTCAGCTTCAGGTAACAGGAGGGAAAACAAAAACAGCCATTAGCATTAACTAGCAGTAAAACTGGCACTCAGGCCAGGCTTCCCACCTCAAGGGAAGTTGTTCAGATCTCCTGTGAGCTTAACCAGGCAAGCCCAGGACTTACAGCTGATGGTACAAAACAGGTAAAACACACGGAATAGAGCAAAGATTTTTCAGTGGTTTCTATGATTAGCACACACCTTTATGATTCCCAGTGCCCCAGTGGCCCCAGGGTAGGAGAATTTCCATATAAAGTTACTGGCTGGTCATCCTTTACTCTATTTCAAATACCAGAAGAAATTTGTAGACCAAAACAAAAATTCCAAGCAAACAAAGCCTCTGTGAATCTTGTATCCACGGCCAAAGTGAAGTAAGGGCAGGAACACATTCCAGAGCAGGAAAGTGCAGCCTTTTAAAACTGTCAGTAAACTTTCAACAGGTTTCAAGGTTTTTATTTCCTCTAAACACAGCTGGGATAAAACCAGGTTCATTTGTAGGTTAAGAGTGAAGTAATGAGCTGCCTCAGACACAGAGCACATCAAAGAAAAGCAGGGCAAAGTCAGCAAGATGAGAATTTCCTTGTTTGTCTGCCCAGTTCTTCAGACACAGAGGAGGTGTCAGAGAGCCAAAGGGTTCTATTTATTCCCAATTTTCCTATGGGGAAGATACCTTTATATCTCCTCTTCTCCTCTTCTGTTAAATGTTCTGTTCTGATCCGTGTGATCACGTTCACGTTGTTTGCCATGTAGACCTTACAAAAAACACAGGGACAAAAACCAAGCACCATCACAGGTTAAAAAAAGAGCTCCCCAGTAGAACATCATGTACACAGAACTAACTGAACCAACCTCAACACAAGACAGGCATTTCCATTTTCCATTTTAAGAGAGAATGGAAAAGGAAAGTCAGCAAACACTATTTCTAATCAGAGATTAGCTATAAGACCTCAGAAATTATATTTAGTGACAGCCTAGTTCTGCAGGAACACCAATGAACCCTCTGTCCAGCTGAACAGCCCTGCTGTCTTACCAGGAAAAACTTTCAGATAAATGTAAAAACTACTCAGCACTTACTCTTCTGGTGAATGAAATTACAAAATGTAATTTACTGCACCAATACCCAAACCTGGAGTAAACACAGAATCTGGGAAATGAAATCTTGTGAGTCTGAACCTAAATTCGTACCACAGGTAAAGCTGCAAAACCACCTTGAAAAATATTTCACTGAGGTGAAGTGGAGGTCAAAACCAGTGTCAGGTGGAGCCATTCTAAGCAGCTGTGACTCAGGTGCAGGGCAGAGCCCAGTTCATGAGTTCATGATGCCACTCATGGCTGCTGATCCTTGCAATGCTCTTATTATAAACAGGTTCCTCAACTTTCACCCACTGAAACAATGGCAATGTTCAAGTGTGAGTTGAGTGCCAGCCTTTGGAAGGGAAGGACTGCAGGCAGCTCTGCTGAATCTTCTGTCCCTCTTCTCCCCTCTTTGATCCCTCTGGTGACATTCCTGCACACGGGCTCCATCCCACCCACAAGCCTCGAAGTTCCTCACTCCAGCCCAATTCTGCTGGCAACACAATGAATGTCCCAATAGGAATTTTAAGACCTGAAATAGTCAGGAAACACAGAAAAAGCACAGCCAGACTTCAATTTGCTGCAAGATCTGTCAGAAGAACAGAACAGGCTTTACCTTGGCTTCATAACCATTGACACCTTCTGATTTTTCTGTCCTCCATACCCAGAATCCAGATGTGCTTCTGACAAAAAGGGAACACCACAAGTGTCTACACAGCTGCATTTCCATACAACTCCCCAGATGGCTCCTCTAAATCTCATTTTAAACAACATTTGACAGATTATTAATCCCAGATACCTGGATAAATAGGTGTAGTCGTGAAGAAAGACAAATGTGTGTCTGTTAAAAGACACACTGTGCCTTAAAGTATTCATGTGAGAGTTGACTTATTTGTTACCAAATCCAAGTTCTTGTCCACCAGTTCCAGCACGTGGATTTGGGTGAAATGCAAATTTGCAGTGAGCAATTAACTCAATCTTAGAGGCCTTTTCCAACCTTAATGATTCTATCCCACTAATATGATAAACTGTAAGTTTTCTGCCACTGATTTCTTTCAACTGGCAACTTTTTGCCAAGCAATAGTGGCAATTTGACCAACCCAAATTTCTTTACCTAGCGATCTGTGAAGCTTAAATTAATTTCAGACCTACCCCTAGAAGTTTTAATTATCAAAGCTTTTGTGAGTTTGTCATTAAAGCTTTTTTTCAAAAATAACATCAAAATGTTTATTTGCTAAGAGAAACTCTCTGCTTTACCTTTCAAATGCAATGTTTTTGGTATCAAGGCACGTGCTGATGATTGGGGATGTAAGGCGCCTCTCCACATCTTTCCTCTTGGGCGTCATCGATCCCAAAGTCAAACGCTTCATGTGCTGGGAGATCTCAAACCTCTCTGTCGTGACAAACTTCTCATCGTGGTTGATCTCGATGAGCTCTGCCCAGCCACCAGTGTCTGGTGGAAAAGGCACATTTCAAGTTAAAAAATGCAGCAAGTGTTGCAGGGTGAAAAGATGGGTGTATGTCGTGTATCAAACCCAGGTGTTTCTGCACTCAGCTGGGATCAGACTTGGTGATGGAACTAAAATTATCTTTTATATGTAGGGCAGCAGAAAAGAAGGAGAGAAACAGTAAAACACTGAAATTTCAACCCTATCACCAAATTTTTACCTCAGATTTACTCAAAGCAAAGAAGTTATGCCATCATAAAACAGTATCACCACAAGACACAAATGTAAGCATAAAACCTTCATAAAACACAAGAAGCCTTTTTTGTGTAAAATCAGGATTTCTCTCTGTGCTCACACAGTATTTGGGGATCAATGGTGCAGCCAGGTGAACTCTTTACCTTCTCCCTTGAAGATGACAGTCCTCCTGCCCCTCTCCCAGCTCATGTTCTCAAAGCCCAGCAGGGTGATATCCACACGCAGCTTGGCCCGGCTCTTCCAGATGCGGCACACGTCGCTCGGGCACACCCTGGAAACCAGGGGCACTGGGAGAAAGAGGAGAAATGGAAAGGGAAAATGTGCCAGAGGTGCAGCACAGAGGAAATGAACTCAAGCACAGGGATTTCTCACTCCTGGGAATGTCATCCCAGAGGAGGTGAGATACTGACCCTCTTTAGCTTTAAGAACAAACAGCTTAGGGCAAAACTGGCCTAACTTAAAGATTAATATGAAAAGGAAGAAGATATTTGTTCAGACTGAAAGGTGAGAAATTGGATAAACCCCATGGCTGGTAGTCTAATAGTTTGATATTTGAAATAGTTAGCCAGCTGTGAGGCCTAGTGTTCATTCCTTTCAGGGAAAAGCAGGTACTTCGCAAACAACCAGTGTATCCATAGATGACACATGATCAGTCGTGGATGGCCAGGGACAGGTAAAAAAACCCCAAGAAAAGTCTTCAGCAACTGCAACAACAGCTAAATTCTCCACTACCAAAAACCAACCAACCAACCACACAGGAAACAAAGAATAATTGTGCAACAAAAGCACAAGAGGTCATTTTGAGATGGAGGAGAGGAGGATTCCGGGGAGTGGATATTTCCCCGCCTGTGTTGTGGGACATTTGTAACCCATTTTTACAGCTTGGAATTGGTAACAAGGAGCAGGATTCTTACCCCAGCTAGCGAACTCCCATTTCATTTCCACATAAAAGTCAGGAGTCTGCAGAAGGAAACACACCTGATGAGTACCTCATGAAATAGTTTGAAATTTAGTGCAGCATTTCCTGTGAATATTTTAGATAAAAGAAAAAAAAAAAAAGGAGAGCAGAACTGGAGAAATGATCAGCCAACGCTAAAACTGAAACTGAAAGTAGTAAACACAACAGGCACTGCCCTGCCCGTGCTGCTTTCTGGGGAGCTGTTCTTCCTTGTTTTACTGGAGGGGCAGTAATGCCTTCAAGATTCAGCCTCCAGTGTTGGAGCACATGACAAAGGATTTAACTGAAGTCAAGGAAAAGCCTTCATGTCCCTCAGCACCATGGAATATACAGGTTGGAACAAAACACAATCGCCCAGCTGGTTGCAATAGTTCATTTAACTGAACTACTTGAGTGAGAATTCAAGAAGCAACTTCAGACTGGAGTGAGAGTTTACACTCCAATAAATCATTACCTCATTAATTTTCTGCAGTAACTCAGGAACTCCTCCGAGGGTCATGGAGGTTTGCTGGTAGTCCCGATGCTGCAGGATCAGCTGGACCATCTCTGGATCCCCTGTGCTCACAGCCTCGTGCAAAACTGAAAGACACCCAGCCACAGCCTCATGTCACTTTGCTTGCTGACCAAAATTCCACATAAAAACAAAGGACATCTGCTTCTGAAAGAATGAGACGCCAGGTTATCCTCACCTGTCCATCCCTGCGCGTTCTCCTTGGTCACATCTGCCTTGTGCTGCAGGAGGACCTTGGCAGACTCGATGTAACCCAAGGAAACAGCCAAGTGCAGCAAGGTCCGGCCCCGCGGATCCCGCTGGTCAACATCCTGTCAGTGTCCCAGAGAGAAGTAACACAGCTCGTCAGAGCCTGCACAAACACAGGGCTAATCCAGGAGTCAACGTCCCCTGCCATTCCCACGGATCCGCTCCCAAACTCCACTGCACCGCCCTCCTGCGGGGCTGCCTCGCTTCCCCACGGGAATAAAAGGAGAAGCAGAACGGGGCCTACGAAACGACACAAAAGCTGTAGGACAGGAGTTGTTGTTGATGCTTTTCATGTCTTTTTGTGTTGTTATTTCCCCTCTGGCTCCCCCCAGAAGGTTCAGGGAGTTCTCGTCCGTGTGCATCACCCCACGGGCAGCCGAGAGCCTGAGACCCCACAGAGGCTTAAACTGTACAACAAAATGGGGGGAAAAAGGGGGAAAAAAAGGCAACAGGGCATACAACACAGCTTTTGGACAGCACTTTTGGAAAGGACAGAAGCAGATGGTGTTTCACAAAGCACACACAGCACAATGAGGAGTGAGGGCATTCTCTACGAGTCACTATAAAAAAAAATAAACTACACAGGCACAAATATCCAAAACATGCAAGCACAACATACTCATACCTTACACATTTTTCACTATTAGCTTAGAGATTTGAAACAGAAGAGCATCTATAACTAAAGGAAAAGGGGAAAGTCAATAGCAGAATGAGAAAGGAAGGTTATTATGCACGTTAACAGCGTTATCTGACAGCTTCAAGTCAGGATATCTCACAGAGAGTGGGAAAGCTTCCCTTTAAAGCATCTTCACTTCTGGGGTAGAACATTAATCACATTGCTTCCCCACCTCCTGCAGCTCCAACACTGCAGAATCAAAGAGCTCCAAGGCTCCCTCCCCACTGTCTTTGTTGCTGTACCCTGGTCCCCACATGCCCGACCCCGTTTGCCACTCCAGCTGCAGCTGGAAAGTGCCTTTGATCCCTTCAGGCATCCCTCCGGCAGCAGGAGCTCATCCCAAAGAAGCAGGGGGAAATATATCTCTGGAATACTTTCTTAAAAAAAAATCGGTGTTTAAAAGCAGGTAAAGGAAGTAAGAGACACAATCCATCTTCACACGCTGCTGGTTTCCACAGGGAATGGAGGGAGGAAGCAGCATTCCACAGGTGGGAGCTGCTGAGTGATCCCTATTTAACCACAAACTCTCACAGGTGTCAGAAATAAACACACAGTGCCAGTGAGGTTAAAGGCTTTGTTAATGCATAAGGTGACATAAATTAGATCAAAAGTGACTGCATTCCAAAGATTCTCCCAAACCAGGGCAGGAACATGCTCTAAGCAGGAGTTAGTAAGTCAGGTGCACCGTTAGAGCTGCAGGTGACAGTCAGGAGGTGGCACAGCTGGCCTTGGTACTTGTGGTGTCAGGTATAATTAATTAATCAGCTCTGCTTATTAACTGCACCTCACTCTATCCCCTATCAGAGTTTTTCCACAGCAGCTCAGCCAGAAGGATTTTTGCTGCTCGAGCTCTGCTGCAGCTTTCAGGCTCTTTCCTTACGTCATCATGTCCCAGAGAGGGGACAGCTTTGTGTTTTCTACTCTCCAGCATGGAACAATGATTTTTTTTATTTTTTTTTTTTAACCAGAGATGCTGAAAACATTCCAATCAATATAAAAACTCCGCCCCCAACCTTGGGCAGCAACAAATCTATGAGAACTGATGGTGCTCAGCAAGGTGGGGGCTGGTTTGATGCCCAGCAGCAGCAGCCACCTTTGCTGCACGTTGACTTCCCATTAAGATAAACACTATTTATTGCTTTAATAAATAAATTAACGTCCATCACAGCTGCTCTCCTCGAGAGACTCCTAACTCTTCCAAAGAGCTACTCCGCAGCTGCACTGGAATGCTCAGAACAAAGCTTTACAGACGAGAAGCCAATGTTTAATATCTGACAGAAAAGTATATCCCTACACCTTCTTACATCACTCCCACACCACAAATAAACAGGTAACGAAGCGCAGGGATCCCTCAAGCCCAGCGAACGCTACTGGCAGCAGCACCAGGGTGCTTCTCGCTGGCACAGCAGCCAGAGAGGGCCAGCAGCCCCCAGCATCCCTCACAGGGCCCGGGCCCCCGTTACCTGGTCCTGCAGCTCCTCGTCCAGCCGCCTGTAGTCGTTATTCCAGACCAGGACGTGGAGGGGGAAAGCGCTGCTAGCCCCGCCAGGGGAGCTCATCCCGGCACACACCTGGGGAGGGGCAGCTAGGGCCCCACACTCTTCCCTCTCTGAACGCTGGAGACCCCAGGTTACTCAAGCCCCGGCCCCTTCAGCTTCTGGTCTCTCCTGGCACCCACCTGGCCCAGGTGTGTGTGTGCGAGCCCGGGCCACAACCCCCTAGGAACCGTTCACCCCTCTCCAAGGGGAGCCCCATGCAAAACCCCACCGCGGGGGTCTCCCCTGCTCCTGGTGCCCCTGGCAGCCCCCCGCTCCCGAGGGTCTCCCCCCGGCGCCCTCTCAACCCCGTTCCCGGGGGTCTCCCCGCTCTCGCCCCCTCAGCCGTCCCCGTCCCTCTTCCCTGTCCCTCCAGGGACGGCTGGGACCAACCACAGCGCGGCCGGAGCAGGGGGGCTCCTCGCGGTCCCCCGCACTCCACCGCCACCGCCAACCGCACGGAAAGCGGAAGCTGCTCCCCCTCCCCCTCTGCGGGCGGACAGATGGAACGTCCCGCCCGCAGCTGTCCCATTGACTTTCGCGCGGGGGGAGCGCTCGGCGCCGGCTGCTCTCACCCCGCCTTCGCCCGGCCTTGGTTTCGCTCGCCGGCCCGCCATGGCGGGTGAGGGCAGGGCTTGCTGCACAGCGGCCTCTTCTACCAGGCTCCCGAGGCCCCGTCTCTCCCGTCACCCCGCCGAGAGGGCGCAGCGGGCGGGCGGGCGCGGTCCAGGGCGGGAGCGCCCTGTGCCGCGGCGCTGAACCAGAGCTCAGTTGAAGGCAGGCCCCGTGCCAGGACTAAAGATGGCGGCACAGGCGACATGCGGAGCGGCACAGGGTGGCTCGACGCGCATGCGCGGGGCCGGCCCGGGGCTGGCGGGGCCCGTTACCGGCCCCGCTGCCGCCGCTGCCGCCGGTCCCGCGATGGCGAAGCGCCTGAGGAGCAGCGAGGTCTGCGCCGACTGCAGCGCTCAGGGTAAGCACGGCACCGCCACCGGCACCGCGCGGGCTCGTCCCGCCGACCCCTCTCGGGCCGGGGGCCGCGGGGGCGCCGCTGGCCCGGGGGTGTCACCGCCCCGGAGCGGCCGCCGCTGCACCTGTGATGGACCGGGATGGTTTGGCTGGGGAGGGACCTCACAGCCCGTGGGCAGGACACCTCCCAGGAGCCCGGGGTGCTCCAAGCCCCGTCCAGCCTGGCCTGGGACACTTGCGGGGCTGGGACAGAACTCCGTGTCCCTCCCGAGCCCGGGGGCGGCAGAGCTCCGGGAACATCCCGTGGATCTCCGGCGGCACGGAAGGAAGTGTGGAGCTGCCCGGTTTAGGAAGGAAGGAAAGCTGACAGAAATGCACCTTCCAGTCACGGGCTGAAAGGTGGGAGGAGGGCGTGGGTAGGGAATGTGTCACTGGAAGGGACCGGGGCTGTTTGGGGGAGTCGGGAAGGCGACACCGGGGCTGGGTCCGGAGCCGTTCATCCATTCCCGTATCCCAGGGAGTTAAACTGGGACTTGTGCCACGGCCGGGCTTGGCTGTAGGTGTCCCAGACTTCCAAGGAAAGTTGTGCCGAGGTGTCTGGAGACGCTCGGTGTCTGATCTGTGCTGACGCGTATCCCACTGCAGGTCACTTTGGGAGCGGATGGAAACAGATCGTGCCTTTAGAAAGGCTGCTGCATCTCCTCTCCATCTGTAGTTCTGCTGCTCTTGTAGCTAAAACTGTCCTGCTTAATTTCGTCAGCTCTGTCTGTGTCTTTTCTGTCTCTCTAGTTTTTGCTGTTTGTGTTCTGGGCAGGTTCTTCCAATATAATTAATTAATTATGCACGTACTGAAATGAATTAAAACGTTAATGTAATACATTATTATTACATGTATAATGTAGAAGTCGGTGAAATGTAGATAACACTTGAATTGGCAGAAGATAGGATGTGGGAGAGGGGAGAACAACTTTTATTAAATCTGAGTTATGTTTTAAAATATGGTAAAAATTCCAAATTAACTTCCAGGAAGTTACTTTCTTCTTTTTAAAGAAGGAATTCTTCCCTGTGAGGGTAGTGAGGCCCTGGCAGAGGTTGCCCAGAGAAGGCTGCCCCATCCCTGGAAGTGTCCCAGGCCAGGTTGGATGGGGCTTGGAGCAACCTGGGATAATGGATGGTGTCCCTGCCCATTGAGAGGGTGGAACTGGGTGAGCTTTAAGCTCTCTCCAACCCAAAGTCTGGGATTTTACTGGTATCCCTGTAGAAATTTGGTTTTGCAATAAATGGAGCTGGCATCTCTCAGGCAGGCAGGTGTCCCTGTGACACAAGGCAGCCTATCTGTGCTTGCACACATCAGGAGTGTTGTGACTCGGAGATAAAGCTGTGTGAGCTGTGTTCCTTGAGCTCCTGGGGGTATCAGAGTCACTGTTGGGTAATCCTGTAACCCTGCCTTTTATCGTGACATTACAGCACTGCCAGCTCTTTACTTACTGACTAGAAATCCGCTGGCTTATCCACGTGTATAAAGAAATCTTTACCTATTTGCTAGAAATCCACTGGTTTATCCACATAGATAAAGAAATCTTCATTTAATCTTTCTGTAAATAAAATGGATCAACCCCTTCCTTTAGCTAAACCACAGGGTTTGTCCGTGGGTGCAGAGAGGCTGTCACAGGAGACCTGGGGGCTGCAGCCTTTGCAGCACGGCGGGCGTGCCTGGCACCTGCATTAATTATTGCTTCCCCTGGAACCTCATCAATGCCCCCTTTGTCTCTGTGGCAGAGCGTGGAGGGTTTTCTTTGACTCGGGGTGATCTTACAGCAGCTCTTGTGCTGCACTTCCTATCCCGAGGCAGGAGCTCACTGCTCAGACCCAGGGCCGGGCTTGTCTTCATCTCACGCTTCCTGTTTTGAACCTCCCTGCAGGTTCCTGAAAGCGCCCGCCCGGCCCTGCAGCTTCTCCCCAATTGTCTTTTGTATCAAAACCAGCGTGGGCAGCAGGGCCAGGCTGTCCCCACCCCTGAGCTGGACACTGAGGCACCTCAATTGCTTTGCCCTGCTCTGGGCTCCTCGCTCCAGGACAGACATGGAGGGGCTGGAGTGTGTCCAGGGAAAGGAATGGAGCTGGGAAGGACCTGGAGCACCAGGAGAGGCTGAAGGAGCTGGGAAAGGAGCTCAGCCTGGAGAAAAGGAGGCTCAGGGGGACCTTGTGGCTCTGCACAACTCCTGACAGGAGGGGACAAGCCGGGGAGAGTCAAGCTCTGCTCCCAGGAAACAGGGACAGGATGAGAGGAAACTGCATCAAACTGTGCCAGGGGAGGGTGAGGTTGGACACCAGGAGGAATTTCCCCATGGAATGTGTGGTCAGGGACTGGAAGGGGCTGCCCAGAGAGGTTTGGATTCCCCATCCCTGGAGGTGTCCAAGGAAGGATTGGTCGTGGCACTCAGTGCTCTGGGCTGGGTGACAAGGGGATGATCAGTCACAGGTTGGACTCGATGGTCTCAGAGATCTTTTCCATCCTCAGTGATTGTGTGATTCTGGGTATTTTGGTACTGGCTTAAACATATTCTGATCGAGTCCATAATTAGGTCTCTCTTAAAAACTACTGAAATTCCAGGACAGATACTTCATTGCATTAAATTTAAACCTGAAAAATCCAGGGGTGTTGGGTGTTGAGGTGGAGGTAAAGAAAACCCCCAGTGCTGACTGTTGATAATGCAGAGCAATGCTCACAAGCAGCCTGAAAATGGGCAAGGGAAAGGATTCCCTAAGGATCCCATCCGTGTGTGATGAGGTTGTCTCTAACAAGAAGGGACCAGGCTCATTAATCTGGAAGGCTGCCTCAGTTTGGGTCATTAGGTTGCCATGAATGCACCTCACTCCGTTGCTGTTCTTTTTCTTCTTGCAAGTCAAAGTTGTTAAACAGTGGAATGATTAAACAAGGGGTTTTACGTGCTTGTTGTAATTTGGTTTTTAACAAATAGATTTTTTTTTTTTTGTCTCACCTGTTTAATTTGGCTCTGGGCTGGGCTGGTTCTGGTGGGTCAGGAGATGCTGCTGCTTGGACAGGTTTGCCTGCATTGCCTGCAGCACACCCAAATCATCAACTCTGCTCAGAAACCACAGCTGTGATCACATTTCATTTGCAGGGGTTCAGTCCATTTGCTGTGTGGGTCAGAGGAGACTTTTCCATATGATGCACCAGTGCTCAGATGTGTTCTGACAGGACTCAGAAGTTCTCTCATCAGATACCAGGCTCGCCTTGTACTCGCTTATTTGGCCTCAGACTCATCTCTGCATTTGAAATTAAGATTTTTTGAAAATAAAAGAGATCTTGATTTCCTTTTTTGTTCTCCTGGGATGTGCTGGGTCTGAAGCTCTGTCTGGCTGCTCAGTTGCCTGTTCCTGCAGGGTTCTGATGTGTTGAGTTTCACGTGTCACTGGCAGAAATTGGAATTTCTTCTGGAGACTGAGCCCTGAGCAGCCGAGGGACCTGTTTGGTGTCTTGTGGGCATTTATTGTTTCAACCTAATGTACCATTCCTATTTGATTTTATCCTTTCTGATGTTTGAAGCTATATAATAGCTCATATATATTATTTACTGCTTCACTTCCCATCAGTTTTCTTTCTGGGCTGCTTATAAAATGGTTCAGTTCAGATCTGGTCAGAGATGAAGTTATTTTGCTTGAGAATTTTGGATTTTATTGAGCCTTTGACTTGGCACATATGTGTCCTTCTTTATTGTGACACTCTTGCGTGTTTTTATTATTTAAAGTGGAAATTTAAAAGACATTATAATCTAGAACTGAAAACTGAGCAGCAGGGGGAAAGGCTGAGTACTGTGGCAACTTTATGTGTGTAGATTTGGTGTTTTTAAAAATTTTTTGTTACACGTTTAAGAAAAAAACAAAAAAAAAATAGTTTTTTTGAAGAGCAGGTAGGCACTGTTGTTAGGAATACTTTTGTGGGAGTCTACAAAATAACAAGTAAAGCACTTGAGCATGGTGATAAATTCAATGTCATGTGATGGTTAGAAAGGAAAGTATTTTCACAAGAAGAACTGCAAGCAGTGGGGCTTTTTCCCAAATTTCCCCTGCAGATCTCCTCACTGTCCTTGGAATCCTACATCCCCCATGAGTGCCAGGACTGGTGTTTGCCATTTTCCCAGCATCCAGAGCCCCAGCAGGGCTGTAACATTCACAGGCTCACACAGTGGCTAAGCAGGGAGGGTTAAAAGGCAGAGCTGCCCATTTTAGACTCTGCTTTTGCAATCCAAGGTCGTGTTGCTTCCTGTGTTATAATGGATGGCTTCTTTTGCAGATCCTTGCTGGGCATCCATAAACAGGGGAATCCTGATCTGTGACGAGTGCTGCAGTGTGCACAGGAGCCTGGGCCGTCACATCTCCCAAGTGAGGCATCTCAAACACACCCCGTGGCCTCCAACACTGCTGCAGGTACAGAGGAAAGCTGCTTCCTTCCATTAAAACCAGATATGGTGAATTTTTAATGTAATTTAAGTCACTGGACTTTTTTCTTGAGAGGGCTAGTCTTTTTAAGCTTTGTTTTTCTAAGTTACTCTCATTTTGTTTCTCTTGTTTTGTTGCGATGGACCACTAAAGTCAGAATTATCTTTGCCTTTGCTTTGGAAGGTTACTTCAACTTTTCTTTCACAATTCCACAGCACAACTGCTTCAACCTGAATTGTCTTTTCACTGGAGGTGCTGTTGGGAAGAGCAGAGAATTTTAAGGGAGTTCTCACTACATTCCACATCATAACATCCTAAGCACGTGCCCAGTTATGACATCCCAGCAGGTTACAGATGCTGGCACACAGAGTGGGGATCTGTTGGCTTGATACCTGCTTGAAAATAATTACAGATAGTTGATTAGTGCAGCCAGCAGCAAAATGTCTGTGTGTTCTGGCTTTCAGATGGTGGAAACTCTGTACAACAATGGTGCTAATTCCATCTGGGAGCACTCCCTGCTGGACCCTGCCTCCGTGATGAGCGGGCGGCGCAAGGCCAGCCCCCAGGATAAAGTGCAGTAAGTGGGAAATGCAGAATTGTTATCTTAGAGAAGTGGGATTATTTTATTCAGCAGTGAAAGAGCAACAAGAAATCCATAGGAACCTGTGTGTGTTTGGTAGTTATTTTTTTTTCTTTTATTTCCAAGTATTAATTTTTTAAAATTTATAGCAGAAATAGGAATACAGTGCTTGAATTCACTGAATTATTCTCTGATTCCTGTTGAATAGTGAGGACCTTTGCTTGCACTTTAGTCACAGGACTTTTCTTTGTCATGTGTTTCAATTAACTGAATTCTGCCAACAAAATGGGGTTTGGTTGAGGAATTAAGTAAAACTTCAGAGATTTTTGTCCCTGACAATGTGCTTCATTTTAAAATGTAAATAACTGTGTAGAGTAAGTATAGATCTAAAGTTGGCATGATTTTAAAGTCTGTCTTTCTTTTAAGAAACAGACACCACGTGCTACAGTCTGCAGATACTTGATGGTTGTAACAGACGTTTTCTCTGTGTAGTCAGACAATCTGCACTGGGTTGTTTTTTAATGAAAATATTTTTCCATGCCTAACTTTGCCATCAGCAGCACACAAATCTCTGATTCAATCCTCACATTTTTTCTTTTTCTGGGGCATCTGTATTACTTATGAAAACACTGCTATTTCTTGTTGCCTGGATTTCTCTTTGCAGTCCCAACAAAGCAGAGTTCATCAGAGCTAAATATCAAATGTTAGCGTTTGTGCATCGCCTGCCATGCCGGGAGGATGACAGTGTCACTGCCAAGGATCTCAGCAAGGTCAGTGGCTCCTGGGACAGCACAGGCAAATCTCACTCACTTCCCTCAGTTGATTTTGGCTTAACTGTTTCTAGTTTTCTGCACTATCACATAAATAAATAAAGCTCGACATCAACTCGAAGCCTTTTTTTTGTGGGTATCACTGGAGGTGATGATTAAGAGGCGTTAATTGAGGTGAACTTGGAGAAAACCCTTTACCCAGAGGAGCTGTAGTAAGGACTCTGCCTACTCTTGTTTCTCAAAGTATGGCTGAAAAACAACTGCTGAATCACAGTTGTTGCTGCTGTGTTAAATATAATTCTGCTTCTTTTTCAGCAACTCCATTCCAGTGTGAGGACAGGGAATCTGGAGACCTGCTTACGACTGCTTTCCTTAGGAGCTCAAGCCAACTTCTTTCATCCTGTAGGAACACTTTTTTTCATTTTTTTGATGTACAATCAATCCAGTTCATATTATTTACACTCATTTCAGCTGATTCATGTTATAGTTCAATCTTCTACTCAGACCTGTTGGTTAAGAAGATATTTTTCCTTGATCTCTTGCAGGAGAAAGGAAACACCCCGCTGCACGTTGCTGCTAAGGCAGGACAGACTTTGCAGGCTGAACTATTGGCAGTTTATGGTGCTGATCCTGGCACACAAGATTCCAATGGGAAAACTCCAGTTGATTATGCAAGGTAGGAGTCTCTGATGTCCATAAATCACACGATGGACCTGCTAAGATACGTTTCTGTCCTGAAATAATTTGTCTGCTAAATGCTAATGATACTTTTTGCAGAAAGAGCGAATGAATAAAAATGAGGAAATAAGTATTGTCATCAGATCACAGCCTGTGTTCTGCCTAAGACATCAGCTGTGATGCCAATGACACAGGCTGTGCCAGTCTAGCAGCTCACAGGAAATTAATTAGAGAAGAGTTAATTATAGAAGAGTTTCAGGCTCCAGGAGTGAGGGTTAGCTCGGGAATTGCTGTAGGAATGTCCCAGACTGCACAGATGGGTTGGGGCACACGGGGTGGAACCGGGCTGTGAGCCTGTGATGGTTGATGCACCACACACATGCAGTGTTGGCTTGTACTAAATGTGTTTCTCTGCCCATTTCTGTGTGTCACTGACTGCCCCCTGTCCCCATGTGTGAGCAGGCAAGGGGGGCACCACGAGCTGGCAGAGAGGCTGGTGGAGATCCAGTACGAGCTCACAGACAGGTTGGCTTTCTACCTCTGTGGCAGGAAACCAGGTGAGCACCCCACCTGCACCCCCAGACCTGTCAGTGTCACTTACAGGACATTCAGACTGTGCTGTGTCACATTTGTGCACTGCACTTTTTGTATCCCTTTCAAATATTCAAATAAATTAATTGAAGAAAGTATAAGATGCAAGATTAGGGATGATGCATTTAAAATTGAGATAAAACTGCAGGGTTTTAAATAGACATAAATTAAAAAAAAAACTCCTTCCTGGTTTTCCACAAATACATGTTCTTTATATAGAAACTCTTCCAAGTAGTTTCTTGTAATTGAAGTGCAACAGCAGGGGAGTGTTCTGTTAAGTGGGTGCCTTTTGAACACAAGGCCACTTACAGGTTTTTAACCATAAAAGTACCTGTGTTAGAACTTAATTTTCTTTTTTAATAGAATTTCAATACAACTAATAAGCCTTAATTGTAGTTTTTGATAACACCTGGAAATCATGGCATGAGCTTTCTCTTATAACTTGCCTAGTTGCCTGTAATTGGAAATTGAGTAATTACATGCGAGATAAATAATTTTAGTGTTGCCTGTTGCTTATTATTGAAAATTATAGGCCAGTACCAACATAATAAAGTGCAATTTGTTTTCAACTCTAGAGCACAAAAACGGGCAGCACTTTGTTATACCTCAGATGGCAGACAGGTAAGCTGCTGATTCCATCACGTGTCTGAAAACATCAGAGTAAAAAAACCCTAATAATTAAGTTTTCTTTCCTTTCTGAAAAACCTTTTAAGCTTGTTGCTATTCTAACTTTTTTATGTGTGCCTTTATTAGTCTTGAAAGCTTCTTTTCATATATAGACTATTGGAATATCAACAAAATCAGAAAATTATAGAAGCTGATTGTATTTATTAAAATGCAGGGAGAAGGTGAGATTTCTGGGAAGGGAGCACACATGGGGAATTCCTAGGAAACAGATTGTGGAAATAATTTAAGGAGCAATTGAGTATTTTCCTGATTTTTGTAATGCTTTTAACTTTTGGTTGTGATCGATGAAATCAGATTTGTATAAGAAGTATTAAGTGCTAATTTTAAGTTCCTGTTCCTCTTTTATTGCTGTGCAATTGGAAATAAGACGACTGTAAGTAAACCACTGTCCAACCTCCTGCTTGCAAAATTTCTGTGAAAAACTTCAGTAACTTAAAAAATGTGTGGGTTAAAAACTGTGGGTATTCACATTCCAAAGTATTTTTGGTATTATTTCATTCTAAATTTTAAAATTGTGGTGAAAGAAAGCTTAATAATATGCTAATTGTGATATTATAGTAGCAATATTAATAACATCAGTGTGTTAAAAAGAATGCTAAAAATACTGAAATACTAGGGGAGTTTAAGGTAAAAGTGACATTTTAATCACTGAGTTACCAAAATGTAGAATTTTGATATGTAGAAGCCATGAAATGCTGTAGATGTAATGATCACTTCTTGTTTTCATAGCAGTCTGGATGTATCAGAACTGGCAAAAGCAGCCAAGAAGAAGCTTCAGTCTGTAAGTAAAACTCCTTTTCTAGATGTGGCAACCTCTCCTCTCTCAGGGTCCCTATCACAAGTATCTCTTGACCCATCTGCTGTAGGAGCAGCTTGAAACACACAAATATTTTGTGAGCCTTCGCTGTTCACTGAAGTTCACATCTCCAGTGCCATTTGGTACCCCTTTCCCACAGTGCCTCTGCCTCACCCCAAACACAAAAGGTCTTTTTTGTGGTCAGATGGGAGGGAAAAAACAAAATCTATTGACCAGGAAAGGAGGCGTGTAGAGCAGGATGGTTGTCTCTAGAAATGGGGTGGTCATGCATATCTGCTGCCAGTGCAGGCTGATAAAGAGCATTTCTATGGATTACAGAGGCTGGGGAAAAGAGCAGAGTTGTACTCTTACATCTTATTTTCTGTTATCAGAGATCTTACTGGCTTTCATTTCTTTTCAAGCTGTAATTATTCTCCTCTACCCTTAGCTAAGCAACCACTTGTTTGAAGAGCTTGCCATGGATGTGTATGATGAAGTTGACAGAAGGGAAACAGATGCAGGTGAGTGAGACTTTCTGGAATGAAATAAAACCAGTCTGGATTGTCACTTTACATACAAGATGCCAATCCAAGCACATGTTCTGTTCAAGTGCTTCTGTATTCAGCAATTACTGCTGAAGGGAGTTTCTTTGTCTTGCATTGCCTGAAGGGGATGTTAATTGAAAAAAACCTTGTGTTTTCCACAAAGTAGAGAACCCTCTGGGGAAAAGCTTTCCTCTGACTTGATTGTGTTTGTGTTTGAAATTGCAGCCTTTTATTTGACAAAGAAATACTGTCAAGCAGTACAGGAAGGTTATTCCCTCTTCTTTTTTTTTTTTTTTTTTCCCTCTGGAGCAGTTTGGCTTGCTACTCAGAACCACAGCACACTCGTGACAGAGACCACTGTGGTCCCTTTTCTTCCTGTGAATCCTGAATATTCCTCAACCAGGAATCAGGTATGAAATCTTAATACTGTAAAAAATAATATAACAGCCCAGGTCATTAAGTAGGCCTAAGTAATATTGTTTTACTGCATTTCATTATTGTAGAAGAGCTGCAAATACTTGGAAAGAGGTTAAAATGATCTCACATTTCCACTTTAAATCACACTTTTTGCAATAAATGTAGTTGAACAGTCAACTCCAAGTGTGTAGCCTTAGTTTTTCCTGGGAACTCTGCTGTTCCTCTGATACAGGATGTACTTTTCTGTCCTCTGCATTATTGTGTGTTTAGGGAAGGCAGAAACTGGCTCGATTTAATGCCCACGAGTTTGCTACACTGGTTATAGACATTTTAAGTGATGCCAAACGAAGACAACAGGGGAATTCTCTCACTGGTTCCAAAGGTGAGTGAGCTTTTCTTGTCAGCTCCTTTACATGCACTTCTTCAGTAATTTAATCACTCCCAGAGCCCCTCAGCAGAGCTGAATTATGAGAGAGATCTATATATTGTTTTCATATATCTTTTTTCCCTCTGGAGAGAAAATACAAAAAAAATATTTTCTAACTTTTAATATTTCCCTATATTTTTCATTTGCATGCTGACATCCATTTGTCCAATGTAGTCTGTTGGGTTTTTTTAATTTGTATGAATTTTATTAAGCTGCTAAATGATTCTCACCACTTATTTTAACTTGCCTAAACACTTAGAAGAAATAAAAAGACAAAACCTTAAAACTTCGAAGTTTTGGACAGTAATCATTCATCCATCCTAGGTGGATCTAAATTTAATTTTTTTTTCCAAAATTATGAACTTCCATTTCTTCTCTAGACTTACTAGTATGTGTTTCATGTGTTGATCTGCAGAAAATGTGGAGCTGATACTCAAATCAATCAGCAATCAGCACAGCAGTGAGAGTCAGGACAATGACCAGCCTGATTATGACAGTGTTGCTTCAGATGAAGATACAGATCTGGAAACAAATGCAGCTAAATCAAACAGGCAGAAGGTAGGATTGAAATAGTGATACACCCCCAAGTGTTATTCATAAAGGTAATTTGCATAAATTATCAGAAAATTAATATTTTAATTGATTTTGTAATCATGCCTCAGTCGATGAACTTTCTTAAATGAAATGTTGTTGCTTAAGGAATTTTTATTGTAAAAAAAAAAAAACAGCCTCTCTAGAAAAGTAATGTGTATGGCTGGAGATAAGATATAGATTTAATTGCATAGATGAAACATTTGGATCTGCCAAAAACATCTAAATCAGTGATCCCATGGTATTTCACAAACATTTACTGCCTCCTACTGAAGAAATACTCACAGCAGACCAACAGTGTCCAAGTGAGTTAAACAATTCCTGGAGGAATTCAGAATAGCATCAAAGGGCAGTAAAACCTCTTGGTTCTACTTTAATCTTCCCTGGGAATGCACATGGGATATTTAGCAGTCTGTCTTTCATAACTTTGGAGTTCTTTATTGCATATTTTTAAAAAATCCTTATAAAACAGTATTTTATCACTGAAATGCTGATGCAAATGTTTTTAGAGGAGCTAAGAGCTGATTGACATCAGATTGCTTTTCTGGAGGACTTCAAATTATTCTGGTTAATGGTTCTTATTATTTTCAACTTCATTTGAACTAAGTACATGAAAGTAAGTACATGAAAAGCCATTGAAAACTCATGGTCTTGTTTTCTTTATCTTAATGGTGTAAGTATTTTTTTCTTCCTTTTTCCTAGAGCTTGGATTCAGACTTGTCAGATGGACCAGTGACAGCCCAGGAATATATGCAGGTTAAAAATGCATTGGTGGCTTCTGAGGTGAAGATTCAGCAGTTAATGAAAGTGAACATCAACCTGAGTGATGAGCTGAGGATTATGCAGAAAAAGGTAACAGAGGAACCCTTCCCTCCAGCTCTTGGTTGTCTGAAGTTGTCAGAATAAAACTACTGGAATTGAGGCTGAAATAATCCAGTATTAGGACAGTGAGAAAACTCATTTTGAAGAAGAGCTGCTTTGGGATCAGACATGAGACTATAAATATTTATGTGCAACACATGCTTTAAATCTTGTTTTTTCGTGGTGTTGGTGGCAACCCAGCCCTGCAAATCAGGAGGATGATTTGACTTATGTCAAAGCTTTAACATCAGTTTTCCAAGTGACAGGACAGTTGTTGCAAGTCTTGGGTGTTTTTGCTGTCTTGCTTTAATATAAGCAGCTTTAAACAATAAGGAATCAAGTGCCAGCACACCTTGTGTATGTGCACTTACCTGTATTTTTGTGGGGTGAAGGACAATTTATGTCTGAGCTCACTAGTCTGGCTGGCTAGAAAGAGCTGGCTGCTTACCCTCAGATTAATCCCTTTAACTAGCATTTAAAATCCTGTTTTCCAAATAATTACAGTCCTGCAAGAGTCACATGTAGAGAAAGTTGTTCAGGCTGTAGGGGGGACCTGCTGTTTTGGGAGGGCAGAGCAGGGCTTTTGTGGAGCTGTTTGCACCTGAGGCTGAGCTAATCCAGCTGATTGGAATATCCCTGTCTGTTAAGTGCCAATTCTCTTCTATTCTGTTGGAATGGTGAGCACTAGGAGATCTCAGCGTCTTTCAACAGCTTGTACTGGTTTCAGCATTTCTGTTGCTTCAATTGAATTAATTTTTCACTTACACTGAGTTTCTTTAGATATAATCATTTAGGGTAAAAAAAACCCTTTGGAGCCTATGAATTAATGAGGCTTTAGGATATTTTCATGGTGTAGCAGAAGGAAGATCCTTGTTGTCCTGCAGTTTTTCTTCACTGTGTCTTTTCTTTCTGATGTGTTAATATAGCAAACTTACTCCAAGTCCACAAAATAATCAGAATTGGTGCATTTTTACTATCAAATAAATACATAATAATAAAAAGCTTTAAAATGCTTTTTTGTTGGCTTCTTAGATAGCAATAGCTAATGCCTAATTTTCATAAGCTGAGCTCTCTCCTTGCTTTGCAGAGCAAGCTCAAGTTCCTTTGCTGCCTCTGGTGTCTGTGCTGCAGTTCTGGCATTGTCAGATTTCACTGGCCTTATGTTAAAGTCTTCTAAGTCCTTGTATTGGCTGCTGCAATGGATCCCTTTGCTTGGAAAACTGTTGTGTTGGCAGTCCTTCCCCCACAGGCTCATTCTACCCCAGGATTCCTGTGCCAGTAGAGCAGGCTGCAGGGAATGGGTCGTGTGTTCCGAACTACAGCAGCCAACTTTAACATCTAACTTCAGTTTACATCCCAGCAGCTGCTGGAAATCAGCACCTAAATATTTCCAGATCTGGAACAAAGGTGTTTCTATGCTTGTACCAAGCAAGTCAAGTAGATTTTGAAAAAGAAATGAACCCCCAAGCAGCAGTACCTGGATTTTGTGGTACAGCTGACAGGCGAGTGTCGCGTGGTCACTTTGCTTTTGGCACTTGCTCTTAGGGAACCAAGTCCCACTGCTAAACATTTCTTTCAGCTCCAAACTCTACAGAGTGAAAATACCAACCTCAGAAGACAGGCCACAACCAATATCTATCAGGTGCAAAGTGGTTCTGAGTACCCAGACCCCAGCAGCAATTCCTCCCTAAAGCGGCGCCCGTCGGCCCGGGGCAGCAGGCCCATGTCCATGTACGAGACTGGCTCGGGGCAGAAGCCCTACCTGCCCATGGGGGAGGTCACCTACCCAGAAGAAAACATCACCAGGCTGCAGCCCTTCCCTCCACACGTGAGTAAAACTGCTGCTGCTGCTTCTGCACTGCCTCTCACCTTCGGCTCTCCTGTCTCTTCCAGCTCTGCTCGTTCACGCAGCTTCAGAGGGAAAATGAAAAATAAAGAGGGGGATGAGAACTGTGAGAATTGTTCATGTTTGCTGTATTAACATGTCTGCAGGAGCCTGATGGTTTGAAAAGCAGAAGCTGTAGCAGTTCTGGAATATGTAAACTGGAGCTTTTGGCTTCTGCTCAACTGATTTTTTTAACCACACTATATATATATG
>VWZV01015941.1:1125391-1157639 GCA_013397155.1 Irena cyanogastra
TATATATATATATGAAATATCAATATGTAATTGTCTGAAAACCAGGAAGGGAGGGGGAAATAGTATTCCAAGAAGGTAGGTAAAGCTCATGTATTTCTGGAGATAAACACGCAGGTACCAATTTGTGGAACTCCATAACCAGCTTACAAAAATAAAATAAAATTGAAAAATTTTCCCCAGACTACCAGTTTCTTATTCTGAGTTTGAAACTGGAGGCTGGAGGTGGTTTAGATCTGCCAGTCAATCAGATTCTTCTGGTTTAGTATTTTCCTGTGTGACATGGAGAGGGAGTTCTCTGTTGGCCAGAGGGATTTTGCACTGAGGTGTTCACACTTTACAGAAGTGACCCAACACACTGTAGTGCATTTAATTAACAAGTGCATTTAATTAATTAGCACAGTTAATTTTTTGTTTCACCTTCTTAGATTGCCCTGTGGTCTGGAATGCAGGACAGTATCTTTTAGACACACATTTAAAATGTGTGGATTTTTGACAATATCTTTCCCTCTTAGTAGCAATGTCTTGTATTTCCTTCTAATAAAATCATTAAGACATTTAAAATGTATTTTTAAGTTACCTTTAGCGTTCCACAGAAGGCAGTTGAATGCACCAAGGGAATCAGTCCCCACCTTCAATTAAATTAATTTAAGCTATGAAATGTGGATCATTTTAAATTATATTTTCATGTTGATATGATGGCTGTTCTGGCAGCAAGAAATGTCAGAATTCATTTGTGTGTTAAAGTGCAAAATGTGCCAGTGCTTTGTATAGGTCATTTGGGTGGAAATTTGGAAAGCAGTAGCAGTTCTGAAGCACTGATTTGTTTTGTGGGGTTAGTTGATTTGGCATGTGGTGAATTTTTTTTGTTCTCCATGGAATTTGGCACCTCTGGAATCTCAGAATGAGCATGAATTCAATTGTATTTTGAAAGCATTAAGTCCCCTAAGTCAGCCTAAGCCAGATTCTCAACATCAGTCTTGCTTTATGTTCATCTCCATGGTTTTAAGAATGTTCCTTTAATTTCAGTTACGAGTTTGTTTGTGTTTTGGTTTTGGTTTTTCTCTTTCCCATTTTTAGATCGGGAGGAGTGCGTTTGTGACCTCCTCTTCATCTCTACCTTCCTTCCCCTCCACGCTTTCCTGGTCGAGGGATGAGAGCACACGAAGGGTTAAGTACCTTCCCAATCGGTCATTTACCTGGAGGAGCTGCCAATCTCCCCAGAACCACATCCTCTCTCTTCTTCCCCCTCTCACTGCCTGGCCTTGCAGCCTGCATGGAGCAGAACTTCCTCCCTTCCATCCCTGCTGCCCCCAGCTCCGGGCTCTCGCCTCTCTCTAACTTCACATCTTCAGCCTTTAACACCACGCACACTTCTCCAGGTCACTCCATCAGCTGCACAACAGCCCCAAGACAAGCTGGCTGCTGTTTGGACAGTGGTTTTCCAGGCTCTCACTGGTATTTCTAAGGCAATGTACAACTCTCCTGCTGACTAAAAGCACTGCATGAGGCCCAGCTTCAAAGCTGCTTTCCTTGGGGGCAGGTGGCTTGCACCAATCCAGGTGGTCCTGACTGACTGTTTGCCTTACAGATAACAAACCTGGGGGTTTAAATGTTTACTCTGCTCTCTCCCTACCAGGACACAGAACCTGCTTTTTAATTCCTTCTGTCCCCATTTTATTTTTACTATACCTTGTTTGGACATATTAGTCCAGAAAATATTAGATTTGCAAGTAGGGATGGAAGAAAAAGCTTTCCAGGGTATATCCTGCTTGGCCGAGTGGAAATCTGGGTTTGGCTGCAGTGCTGTGTGGTACAGGAAACTTGCAGAGGGTTTGGTTGATTGTTTTTATTCTACACTGATTCTGTATTAGTGATTCCATAGTATCCTCTTCTTGTAATTCATCTCTGTTGTTTGTATTTCTGACCAGAGCTTTGGTACAGTTTTTCCACTATTAGGATTGTTGTCTCTGTACACCTGGGAGAGGGGTAAGGTCAGACTCTACATAAAATAGTTTCTTATCTTCAAAATATGTGTCCCTTTTACAACTGATCTTTACCAGCTGTCCTGAGAGAAGGGTGTTCAAAAAATGCTGGTTTTTCCTTCTCTGCAGAGTAACTTTGAAATTGAAAAGGGTTCCTGACTCCAGGTGCTTCACTTAAGAATTGATGAGTTTAACATCAGATGAGTGCTTAACAAATGTACTGAATCTCAGCCAGTGAAAACCAATTCCTGGTCACATTTTTGCTCTGTCCTTGAGGCAGAAATATTACTTGGTAAGCAGATTCCTAAATGTTTGGGTCAGGGATGCAGTTTGGAGGTGTCCCTTGCAGTTTAACCCTGGGGACTCCCTCATGGTGAGTTCAGGGTTTCTGTAAGAGCCCCAGGGCTGGTTTTTGGGGCTGTGAAGGCTGCTCTGTGATCAGAGTGACACCAGCGTGGTGTATTTGACACCAGACACACCATGCTGGGCACCCGGGTGAAGCTTTGCAGTTTTTAGAAGACTTGAGGAAGCAGATGTGGTGTGATCCTGGGGCCTGGCTGAGGATTTGGCCTCCAAGCTCATTTTGGTGTCACTTTCTTCATTCAGCCTTTGCTCTGGGATCAGCCTCCCTCTTTGCAATGTACAGAGCTCAATCCAGCCTCTGCCTCCCTGCATTCCTCCTGCCCTCATTTCAGCTTCCACTTTGGAATTGGCCCCTATCCTCCTTTTGGCTCTATTCTTCTGTGGCCCTTAGCTCTGATGGTTGGGCCTCCTGCCCTCGTAGCATCCTGTGCTCTGGGGCACAACTCTCACTTCTTTGGTCTTCCACCTCTGTACCAGTGTTGAGCATTCAATGGGCCTCAGTTCCTCACACTTTGGCCGCCCACCCTGTTTGAGGCTTCACTTTGCAATGGGATTTAACCACTCTCATGCTGACCCCCAAATTGTGATGAGCTCCAGGTTTCATGAGTCCCATATGTACTCTCAGTCTTCCACCTGCAGTTTGGGCTCCCCCATCTCTGTCTCCTGTCTTTATCTGGGCTTTCCCATTGCCACAGTCTTCAGCCCATGTTTTGGGCTCCCATTTTTCAGTGGCCTTCCCAGGGCCAGCCTCCCCACCGTGGTCTCTGGCCTCTGCTCATCTCTCGTGGTCTGGCCTCTTTTTCTCTGGGCTTCTCTCCCTCTCCAGTGCTTCTTATTCACTGTTCAGGCTCCTGTTTCATGGTGCTGCTTCTCCATTTGGCCTCTACTCCTGGTGACATCTCAGAGTGTGCCCCTGGGGCAGTTTCAGTGGCAGGGAAGGACACTGTGCTCTGTCTGTCTGTCTGTCCTGGCGTGCTGGGTGTTCAGGGGCTGGTGGGGCTGTGCAGTGCCCAGGACCTTGGGTACAAGCTGAGCAGCAGGGCAGAGGGGCACAGCTACAGGAGCTGTTGTGCCAAGAGCAAATCCACGTGCACAGGACGTGGCTCTGGCACAGCCCAGGGCTGCTCTTCCCTGCTCAGGCTGAAGTAAATCTGCTCCTTGCAGGCCTCGAAGCTGGAGAAGCAGAGCAGCGTGTCCGAGAGCGACTACGACAACCCCACCACGCCCGTGGAGCTGGAGGAGCCGGGGTAGGTGCTGTGGCAGGGCTGACACAGCTGGGGGGTGGCAGGAGACTGCTCTGTCCCCTGCCAAAGCCCTGCTTTGCTCCCTGCAGGTCGGGCAGGAAGGGCCGGCAGCGCAGCGTCGTTTGGCAGGGGGAGGGCTCCATCCCTGAGGACACAGACTCAGCCCCCAGCTCCAGCTTGCCCAGTACAGAAGATGTGATTCGGAAAACCGAGCAGATCACCAAGAACATCCAGGAGCTGCTGAGGGCAGCACAGGAGAACAAACATGACAGGTAAGGAGGGAGTGCTGGAAAAGCTCTGGGAAAACAGAAAACAAAGGAAGTTCTTCAGGTGTTTTCACCTGTAGGTGAAAGTGAAATACAGCCCTGCTACTTCACACCTGTAAAATGTGTAGGTCTGTCGTGTTCCCTGGTGTCCTTAGTGCCACAAGGCAAGTTGGGGACTAGTGACCAGCCCCATGTGAGTGGGTTCTGGCTGCAGTGCTGCCTGCCCTGCCCTGAATTTTTGAGTCTGCTGTAAAACCAGTGTTATATTAGACACAAATCAAATGTGTTGTAGAAAACTCACTGCAAGTTTTTCTTGGATCTTCACCCTTCTTTGTCCATAGGTAATTACACCCTGCAGAATGTGATAGTAACACCAAACCTTGCTTCAGGAGCAAATTGTGAAAGAGGGAGAGTTGGCTTTCCTATTGAGGTATTAGTACAAATTATGTACCAGCAAAAGCGTACTGAACTATTGGTTTTAGATACAGACCCAGCTGAGTAAGCAGAGCACTGACTGGGCACATCAGGCTGCAGCAGCTTCAGCTCCCACATGAACAATTTCCAGAATAGTTGTGACTAAAAGTGATGCTGCCCTTGGTGATCATCAGGTGGTGCTCTCCACGCAGCTCTTTCAGAAAGCTGTAAATCAAAGTTAGATATTCCCAGGTGTGAGCCCATTTTGGGGCTGGAACTCTGGGCTCCAGCAGACCTGGCCCTGCAGGCTGGCGGGTCTGGCTCTGCTGTGGCCCCAGCTCGGTGCCCTCTGTGCCTGGGAGAAGCAGCAGCGGTTTGTGTTGAGCCCTCACTTCCTGCCTTGCTCAGAGAAGTGAACAACAATGGGGCCACTTTTGTTCTGTGTTTTTTCCTTCTTGTACTTTGCTATTTTTAGCAGGGCTGGCGTGGCCTCTCCTTCTCACCCCAGTGACGACTTCTGCCGTGTTTGTGCTGAGCTCATTGCCCTTGGTGTAACCTTTTCCAGTGCAATCTCTTGTTGCTTGTTTCACACAGAAAAGCTTTAAATGAGTGCAGTTTTTATGTAGTCACACTATACAGTATGTGAATTTTTTTCTAAGTCATTGAAGGAAACAATGCAGCATACCTGGCTTTCATTGTTGAATTGATCAGGTTTTTGAAAAGCCCCTTACACTGCATTTTTGTTTTCTGTACCACGCGTGGAGTGGGGTGTTTGCCTATGCTTAGATGAGTGTTATCTTGCAAAACACTGAACTAGGAAGCTCCTGTTCTTTGTTTTCCTCTTCCCTGGCTTCCTTAACACAGGGGAATGCTTCCTTACCAAAATGAGACACTTGAGGATGTAATACCACATCCTCCAAGCTCATGCTGGGAACGTTGTGCAGAAAACCCACGTGCCGCGTAGATAACCGGAGAGTAAAAACTACAACTCAAGAGTATCATCTATTAATGAAACCCCTTCTTCCTTTTGTTTCTCACTCTCTCCCATCCCTTTCCCTGTGCTCCGTGGGCTGAGCAGGCCCCTGGAGCGTGGGGGCACATCCCAGCTCAGACACAGCCTCGGCACGCGGCTCCCCGGGGCCGAGCGAGCGCCCCTGCAGCCTCTGACCAGCCAGCAGCCCGGCCCTGCCTCCTGGTACTCTGGCCTCTGTCCCTGCCTCCCAGGCACAGTGTCCTTTCTCCTTCTCTCTGCTGCCTCTTTCCCTCCCTCTCCGGGCCGCACGGGGTTGTGGAAGGCGATGCATGAAATGCTCCAGGGGATGAGGGAACTGCAGGCAGCCCCTCCAGGCCAGGGGTGTGGCACAGCCCCTTCAGCTCCCAGCAGTTAGCAGTGGGGGACAGAACCACAGCCTGCAGCTGGAGCTGGCTCTGGTGTGTTCCTCTGTCTCTGCTTTGTTTTTTATTGCCTGTCAAGATAAATTAAATTACAACTTGGTTGGCTCATGGAATCACAGAATAGTTGGGGTTAGAAGAGACCTTAGAGTCCACCTTGTTCCACTCCTTCCATGGACCTTCCACTCTCCCAGGCTGCTCCAAGCCCTGTCCAGCCTGGCCTTGGACACTTCCAGGGATGGGACAGCCACACCTTCTCTGTGTCAGGGCCTCCTCACCCTCACAGGGAAGAATTTCTTCCTTTAGGAAGGAATCTTTGAGGTTTGAAGGTCCCTCCCAACCCAAACCATTCTGTGATTTTATGAACAAAACACGTGGTTGCTGCTTCTTTGCACCATTGCAAAAGCAGCAGGAGTTTCACGTTCCCAAGGTGGAACATTCACATCTGACAGCTGAGGCCTCTCAAGTGTTTATACAGCTGAGGGTCAAATGAGATCATTTGTATCCCAAATCCATGAAAAAAGCTGTGTGTTTATATGGTATCTTCCAACCTGACCAAAATATTCCTTGTTAATGCCTAAAATAAAAGTGACATTTGCCTGAGAGGCTCTTTAAAACAGAACTGCCCAGGTTCAAACCCTGACCAACAAATGTCAGGACTGCAGGAAGAGATTAACACAATTTACTGCTGATGAGGGATTCCTTTTCCAAGCTGTCACTACTTGAATATCTTCCTGATGTCTCACTGCACAGTGTGTAAACCCAACAGAGGGTCAGAGCATCTCACAAGCTCACAGTGAGTGTTCAGACATTAAACTGAAGCCATTCCTCCAGGCCACACTGGAAACTTTGCAGCTGCCCTAGAGAACATACAGTGAAACATGTTATTCACCTGAGTGTCTCATTCAGGTTATTCTCAGGGCTTTCTCTGCCTTGTTAGTGAAGGGTTTAATCAGTAAACTGACTTTTTAATGAGGTAGGGTGCTGGTCACTGTGGCTGCAGGGAGCAGATTAATCATTAACTCCACAGCAGAAGGGGAATTGTGGTGAACTTGGAAGACCTCTCTCCACTTTTAGTTTATTTGAAAGAACTCATGTGACTTGAGATATGGAAATACTCCTTTTAAAGCAATTTTCCTGCATTGCCAAAATGACCCCAGTGTGTCTCTTCTCTCTCAGTGCGTTTGAGACTGATTTTTTTGCACCTTTGGTGTTGCAAGAAGATCAAATAATGACTGGAGGGGTGGGTTTGGGGATTCTTTTTGCTTGAAAGGGCACTGACTTGCCATAACCCACAGATGCTGAATAGTTTTCTTGAATGCTTTGTGATTTTTGAGATTGTCTTGCTTAAGACTGGATCATGTGAACTAACTTATGCTAAAATTGAGTCTTTGAAGCCTAAAAGTGAGTCCTTTGAAAGGAGACTTGTGAGAGAGCACACTAACACCTCACTATTCACAGCACTTTATGGTAAATAGTTGTACTTTGAACAGAGCAGTTTTCATTTGGGATATAAATCAGAAGTGAAATCTGTGAGGATTCATGGAATCTGCCTTTGTTTTATTAACTAACTCATCAGAATTAGTGAATATATAGCCTAGACCTCACAGACTGTCAATGTAGTTGGTAGTTTGGGGATGCATGTGTGTGAGAACACTGCCTTGTCTGTTTATTGGATATTAATTAGTCCAAGAAGCCATTTTGGTGTTCTGAAGTTTCACACAAATGAAGACTTTCCTGACAACATTTTATATAAAAAAGTATGGACAGTTATTCCTTCAAACCAAACTCTGAAAAACACTGAAAAACTAAGAAATAATGTTGCACTGCTGGTTAAATTCTTGCTTTTGCTGAAGTCACGTGGTTGTTTTTAGAGTAACAGTCACTGAGCAGTGAAGTGGAAGAGGGAAGGGAATCTCTACACAATGAATAACCCAGGGCATCTTTCTGCAGTTATATACCGTGCTCCGAGAGAATACATGTGGCAGTGACAGAAATGGCAGCCTTGTTCCCAAAAGTAAGTACCTGCCACCATCAGAACGGTTTTGGCCTCGTTCCTCATGTGTAATTCCCTCTTCAGAATGAAAGCCAAAAATTATTTCCCTTCAAAATGAAAACGGTAGGGAGAAATGATGGGGTTATGATGCACCTTTGTATTTATTAGCATGGCAACTGGTAAAGTGTGAGTGCAGGCCTTTAATTGTATTCTTGAATGTAAAACCCTTAAGAATTGCACAAAACTGGAGGTGCTTGGATCTGGCATGAAGAGTTACGTGGGAACTTCACCAGACTCATCACCCTCTTTTCCATCTGACTGCCATTGTCTGGATTTCTTTCCTGAAATCTTTCCTGAATCTAGCCACGTTTAGATCTGTTATCCATCCATCCAAGTGATCTGTTTGCTCACAGCAAATTTAGGGAGTGAAATCCCCATGATCAGGTTCTTATAAGGTCTTACCCACCTCTCCAAAACTGCAAGGAAAGAGCCAAAACTTCTGTCCTGCCTGCACCGATCGTTCTGGACATGCTGTCCCCTCCTGCCAGCCAGGACTTGGGCTGGCACAGTAAACAGGCACCAGAAATGTGCATGAGTAACTTCCTAAGGGAGAGCACGGGGCAATATTCCCTGTCTGCTGCCTGGCAGCCGTTCGGGATCTCCCGGAGAGGAGAGAGAAATTCCGCCCGCTGCCAGGAGGGGAAGGCAGGGCTCGGCCGCATCAAAGAACCCTTGTGAGCACTCGCGGCTAATTAAAAGCTTGTGTTGTTCCGCCTGTTCCAGCGTCTGTTTTCCCTTCCCAGAAGCCCAAGTCGGAGCTGGTGAGGACTTCCCTGCGCCTGCTGACATCCAGTGCCTACAGGCTGCAGTCGGAGTGCAGGAAAGCGCTGCCCGCCGAGCCCAGCCCCGCGCCCGACATCCAGCTGGTGACACAGCAGGTCATCCAGTGCGCCTACGACATCGCCAAGGCTGCCAAGCAGCTGGTCACCATCACAACCAAAGAGAACAACAACTGAGGCACTCGGGGCTTTTTACTCTGGGGTTTTTTAAAAGGTTGGATTTCAACATATAGGTGTGGAACTATGCGCGTTTTTACGAGGAAAAAAACTTCAAGGGGCAAGAAACTTTTTTTTTTTTTAAACTCAGTATTATTTTTGCATGTTTTCTAACAATTTTATGATTAATTTAACCCACTGCCTTATTTTGTGCCTGTGTTGCCAGTGTAGTTATGGATAATAGCATGTTGCAAGTAGCTGTCGAGCCACTCTCACGTCCCAGCGCTGTACCGAGCTCTTGTAGATGTTTCCTTGGGGCCACGTTCTGCTTTCAGATCCTGCTGGTGGAACTGCTCTGACACCACTGCACGGATGGGAGGGCAGCATCTCCATCCCTCTGGTGCCTCCCCTGCTGGGATCCTGCTGGCTGAGGCTCCCCAGGCTCCAGGACTGCTCCCAGCAGGAAGAAGGTTTGTCCTGGTAACGGGGTACAAGCCCAACGTTCTCTGTTCCCATATCAACTGTTGTGCAATATGTTTTTTTAGTCTGCTAAACCAGTAGTAGTTGTGGGCATCCAAGCTTGTTACGTGTAACTCTACAAGGTCTTTGTCACTTTATCTGTTTTGGAAGGAATTTGAAACTTAATAGTTATTTCTTTTAGTTGTCACTATGCCATTAATATATATGTTTGATGTTACTTTAGGGCATTAGTGGTTAAAATATTATCCTTTGTTTCTGAGTTAGTAATTCATTGTTAAGTTTCCTGCAGAATTTTCCTGTTATCTTTGAGGCACCGTCTTGTTTGCAGCAGCATTTCTCAGTAACTCCAGATGCAATTTCACTAAAGATTTCTTGACTTACTAACAAAAAAAGGAAGTTAGAAAAGTGCCAGTGCAAAAGCAGCTGTGTCTGCCACAGCACATAACCTCTGTACCTCAACATATCCAAATGTGAAAACATTTCTTGTATGTCCTAAGTTTTTTATGCAAATCTTTCAAAATTTGACAACTTGCTGAGTAACCCCTGCCAGGCTGCCTGGCCCCAGTGGCCATGTGTGCTCCAGGTTTCTCCACCATAACAGTTCACAAAAGTGTGTCAGTCCATAATTTAAAAATTGAGAATATTTTTGGGAGTCTGAATTTCAGGTGGTGCAGGAAATCACTGATTTTTGCCTCTGCCTGTGTCCTATTTGCAAGTGTGTTGTCACTGCCCAGGAGCCAGCCATGGCGTGTTTGTGTGGATATATCCAAGTACAAGTGCCATAGCACTGCTGGATTCCTGGTGCTGTCTGGCTCCCAGAGTCTGAAGGAGGGAAGGAATGGAGAGAGGAAATGACAGCCCAGTAAATTAATGCTCTTCATTGTGGGGTTTTATTTCCTTTCTGCCCTTCTGAACCCCAGCAGCAGCTCTAGCCTGACAACGGAGGCAGGCAGGATTAAAACTGCAAATGACCTTTGTGAAACCTACTTCAAAATCATGCAACTGGCAATTAATTAAATACATTGAGAATCTTCTAGGAACTATTCCTTAAATAATGGCTGAAAGGCAGCACATGGTATTCTTCAGTCTCCCAGGACACCACCGTGTGCTGTTCTTTAACATATCTTGCCTGCTTTCCAAAGCAGGGTGACACTGAGCTATGGTGTAATTTACCACTTATTTAAACCTGCCTTTGATCCAAAACCAAGGAACACTTTAGTAACTGCCAGCCCCTGCTCCAGCTACACTGAAATCAGAGTGGTCCACATCCCACAGGAACCCCCAGCAGCAAGTTCATGAACCCTCCACTCACAGCACTGCAGTCAGTTTGTAGCACCTCGAGTAACAAAGGTGTGTTTTTCTTTTAGGACTAGATCTCTTGTTCCCCTGTAAACAAACTTGCTCTTCCTTTACAAAATGCTGCAGAGGAAAGGAAAAGCTTTTTTTTGCCTTTTTCCAAACCTTGTATTTATCAGTGTCATTCTGTCTGTACAATATTTTGACTTTTAATCTTTTGTTTACAGTATTACTATAAAATGCTAAAACCCTTTCAGTCTGTGAAATAATGTGGGCTTATTTGACTGCTGGTTCTCTAAATATCTCTGGAAAGATTTCTGCTCTTGAGTAAAGTGCCAGTCTTTGTCACAGCCCTGTAACAGCTCCTTGGGCACTGTGACAGGACTGAGGACAAGCTGCAGTAGTGGATGGTAACAGCAAGGAATGAACTGCAATAATCAGCTCAAGCTCCTCTCCTGTTGCTGCAGTGGTTTGCTCATGTAACAAAGCCAAATCCTTGTTCGGGTTTCAGTTATTCATTATTTATGAAACAAGTGAAAAACAATGTTTAATGAAGTCTCCAGCACCTTCTGGAGAGGAACTGGACAAGCACTGCTGCCACAGCACACAGGATCTGACTGATTTGCAATATGTATTATGAACTAACTCCTCAGAGTCCAGTGGGAACCAGGCACAGCCTGATTCTCCAAGGTGGGAGTCTGACAGAGCCTGTGGTGTTTCACAGCTCCTCTTCCTGGGGAGACAGAGATTCTTTTGTGGCTCAGGTCCACAGGGCCCTTTTATTTGCTGGGTTGCTTCAGCCTCTCACGTACTAAAATACATGAGCACAACTCCAGAATGCAAAGTGAAGCAGTTCACTTCTCTGAAGGTGCTCACACCTCCACATTCCTGAAAACAGCAGAACTTTTCTCCTCTTCAGCTTGGCCACAACTAAATGTGATTGGAAATCTAATGAGTCTTGATCTCACTGTAGGCTATTCCAGAGGCACCATGATTTCAGGAGTTCCTTGAGTCCTTGGAGTCTTCTTTCTGTAGTCTGGAGCTGCATCTCATGTTCATTCCTCAGGTCCAAGCTGCTCTTGGGTAACTGTTGAACTAATGGGGTCAAAACAAAGACCAGCACAGGTTTATGGGCTCTGGAATTAATCCACACACACTGCTGAGCATGCACAGGAGCTGATGGGCTGGGAAGGGGCTTTAGGTAGGGTTACTCAAATTTGATTTTAGAGCCAGGCAAAGCAGGACAGTCAACAAAGACACTGAGCAGGGGAGTTGCACTGTATCAACTGCACTAATGCAGCCAATAAATCCCTTTCAGCACTGAGCAAAATTTGAGGCATTAGTAACATGGCTGCCTCAAAAATTCTTTAGAAGTTAATAGCCTAATAATATCAGCAAAAAAGAAAAGAGAACTGTAGAGCTCTGTGAGGGGAAGGAATAGCCCAGTGTTGTGCCCTAGCACTGTGATAATTAAAGTGCAGATCAGAGACAATGATGCTGTCACCCTCCATGACGGGCTCGTGTGTCGGGGTGACCCCTGTGCCAGGGTGACCCGGGTGTGACCTTACCCTGCTGTGCCAGCCCTGCTCCTGGAGGTGCTGCCGGGCTGATCCCTCCTGCTGTTCCTCCTCCTCTCTCAAGCTGTGCTCTGTCCCCTGCGCAGGGAAATCGGGTGAGATGGGGCAGCCTCAGCAGCCAGGTGTGTACTGAGGAGCTCAGCCTACCTGTGCCTGCAGCTCCCTCCTGCGGGCTCTCTGCTGTTCCTCCTGCTGCTCCTGCTCCTGACGAGTCCCCTCCTTGGCCTCCTCCAGTTCTTTAATCAGCTGCTCTCGATACTTAATGGACTCTTCTTGGGCCCGTCTGTTTAACTCCATCTTCTCTTGGATCTGGCGCTGCCTGCCTGCAAGGACCTGTGCAAAGGGAGGGGATGGAGGGAGAAGATGGTTAAACAGTTCCCAGGAAACACAGCAGACAATCAAAATAATTTCACCCAGGCATGGAAGGCTCTAACTCTCCAGAGGGTGGTGGATTACAAGTGGAGTGATGGTTTCATTCAAGGGAGACACATCTTCATCAACAGAGGTCATCACCTCACTCATCAGGCGATCTCTGGCCACCTTCTCTCTTTCCCATTCTTCTTCCCTCTTCTCCCACATCTTTTTTGCTTCTTCCCTAAAGGAGAGAGCAAGAATTATCTCTGAGATTAACCCCTCTGTATGCTCCACAGGCACAGACAAGCTATCCTGTGCTTTAGAGGAGCACTTGGGTTTCTCTTCAGGTTTGTTCCCTGCCAGCTAGTGTGTCCATCTCACTTGTGCCTCTCAGTGACCCCCTGACCAGGAACATTCAGCACACATGGACTCTTCAGGTGAGGTTCAGAGGTGGACAGACTCGCCTGAAGATAGTCTGGAGCTCTGCTTCCCTCTCCTTTTCCAGCTGGAGCTGTTCCTCAATGACCCTCTTCATCCAGGCCACGTCTGCCACCGCCTGTCCCCGCCGTGCAGTCTGCCAGGGCTGATCCTCATCTTCTTTCTCCAGCAGGGCTGATAGGATTTGCCTGTCTGTCTCCTGGAGAAAAACCACGAGATTAACAACTATCCAACAGCTTTCCAGCCTGTGTGCAGGGCTCCTCTAGGCTCTACTGGTGACAGTGTCAAGGGTGTGCTCAGCAAGATGCTCCATCTGCTGCTTCCCCGTGAGCTTTGTGCTCCAGCCCTGTGCACAAGCTGGAAGGGGCCTCCTGATCTGTAGGAATCAGAGGCAGACACAAACCACACACAACAAGTTTTTTCACCACACAGCATCTATAAAGCATAAATTAATCTCTTACCAGCTCCTCCTGTACCTGCTGCGCTCGTCTCCTTAACTGGACATCACACTGATGCCTCAAGAAGCGACTGAAGGAGGAAAAAAGCAAAATTTAAAAAAAAACTCAGTTCCACTCTGACTCTAAAGCACCACGTCATTGTACAGCAGTGTTTGGGGAGGTACATCTGTGACAATGAGGAACCTGCTACCAGAAACAAAAAGCAGCAACAGCACCAGTGCCTCTGCTCCTTGGCTGCTGTGGGCGAGTCCACCAAAACCCAGACATTTACATCCTACCACTGCCACCTGGAATATCTCCTTGTATCCCAAATGCTGCTGTGAGCACAGGAACAGATTCTATCCAAAACAAGCTCCACTTGATGTCCTACCCGAGCTCTTTCTTCCTCCAGTGCTCTTCCATTTGTTTCCTTTCTTCTTCCAAATTCTTCAGCTCCCACTGCTGCTTTAATAAATTCTCTTGTTCCTTTTTCAGCTTTGTTGCCTAAAAAGGAAAACACAAGCACCAAGAGAGAGTACATCAGAGAGCTACAACATCCCAGAGAGCATGCTTGACCAGAGTTTGTACCCTGTTCTCCTCCTCTGCAGGCAGAGAAAACCCTCCCTGCAGTGCAAACATGGAGAGAAGAGGTCAGGTCAGCCTTGCTGTATTTCCAAGTGAAGCAATGAATTCCCTTCTCCAATGAGGAGAAAGTCAAGATTACCTTTGTCTCCTGCAGTTTCAGTTCTTCTATCTGCTGAAGCAAGGTCTCTGCTTGTTGTTTCTCCAGCTGATGCTTCTCTTCCTCTTGTCTTGTTCTTTCCAGCATTTCCCCTTGTGCCATTTCGTACTCGTTTTCATCACGTTTCTTCTCTTCGAGTTTGGTCACCTCTTTCTTTCCCAAAGAAAAGAAAACAGCATTTCAGGTTAGCCTGACACAAAGAAACAACTTCTGCCTCAGAAAATCCACAGAGCAGACTCGTGCAAGCTGGATGGCTTTGTTAACAGTGCCCTTCCTGGCAGCAGCTCCTGGGGCACAAGTGTCACCCCTCCACCTCCACACGCATTTCAGAGCCCTCCCAGTGACCACACCACCAGGGCTACCCCCATACCTTGTTTTGTTGTGTTAGCTGATCATCCCAAGCCTCTCTCACGTGCTTCCTGTGCAGCTCCGACTCTGCCTGGGGACACAACAGATGTAGCAGGGCCATCAGTGCCAGACCTTCCATCCCCCAGGATCTTCCAGACTCTCTGGAACACCACCTGGCCCTGAAATCCCAGGACGATCTGCCTCTGGAGAGGTGGGCTCATCTGAGTGTCCAAGGTGCCCACCAGGTCCTGAGCTGATGGTCATTGTCACATGGGAAACACCACAGTGACAGCGACACAGGACTACGATGCTGCAGCAGCACATGGGTGAAATAAAGAATGAGGAAGCACCAAGCACCACAGCATGGCAGGTACAGCTGAGATATTAAGATTTATATTTTTATATTATTTATATTTTAAGCACCTGAGATATTTACATTGTGAGCTCTGAAAATTTGCTCAGAGTCTGAACAGATTTCTGACTTTTAAAAATGCAGCTTTGAGAGGGCTTCTTAAAACTATTTGAACTTAAACCCTTTCACTTATTTGCCTTTTGTTTATCGGAATTTGGGGCAGTTGCTGTGATGCGAGATGAGTGACAATAGTAGAGGTATGACGACTTTCATATTTTTGATGAAGTTAAAAACTGGTTTAGTAAATACAAGGCAGTAGGGACTCAAGAGAAAGCAACATCACCTCCCGGAGCTCCGCGTTGTTTTTGTTCCAGCGCTCGTGCAGCGGCGGCTCAGCAAACTGGGAACACGGAGCTGGGTCACGTCAGGATACGGGAGTGCTCGGCATCCCAAATCCCGCCGAGGCTAACAGGGGTTCAGGGCACCAAGCGGTGGCAACTCCAGCAAGTCCCGCTGGTACACGGGACGAGCCCCGGGATGCGGGACGAGTACGGCCGGGCCGCTCCCTCACCTTCCTCCCGCACTCTCCGGGGCCGTCCCGCAGCTCCTGGCTCCGCATCCCGCACCGCCGCTGCTCCCGCAGCTCCGCCGCCAGCGCCTCCCGCTNGCCAGCCCCCCCCGCCCCCCCCCCGGCAGCCGCTGCAGCCGCTCCCGCCGCCGCTCCAGCCGCGCCGCCGCCTCCTCCGCGTCCCGCCGCGCCGCCGCCGCGCTGCCGCACACACCGGCAGTCAGGGGGACCCCGGCACCGCCCGGGACCCGCCGGACCGCGGCCGTACCTGGGCGGGGGAACGCGGGGCTCGCTCCACCGCGCCTGCAGGGAGCAGCAGGCGGCGGCGCGGGCGAAGGCGCGACTGGTGCTCTCCCACTGCTGCCGGCTGCGCTCCTCCAGCTCCCGCCGCTCGGCCGCCCTGCGCTCCGGGCCGCGGCTCCACCGCAGCCACAGCGACATCGCAACGCGCCCGCCCGCGACGGCTCCCGCCGAGGGACACGGCGAGACGGGCTCCGCGAGCACGGAGGGAGGCGGGGGCCGATGGAGAGAGGCGGGGAGAGAGGGAGGCAAGCAGGGAGGGAGGGGAGATGGAGCCACGGGCGATCGGTTCGCTCCGACGCGGCCCGGCGGTACCGCAGCGCCCCGAGCGCTCGCAGGATGTGCGGATGCAGCCCGGACCGGGCGCGGTGCCGCTGTGGCGGCTCGGAGCGCGCAGCACCGCGGGCTTTGTGGCGCTGTAAATATTTCAGGGGTTAAAGGTTTCTGTTTCTGCCCGCCTTGGCAGGGCACCAGCGCGGCGCCGCCCGCAGCGAACCCAAACGGACCGGCCGCTGCTTGACCCGGGACAGCCCGGGCACCGCCGGAGGGGCTGCGGGCAGCCCGAAGTGAGCTCCGGACATCCCAGGACGGGCTCCGAGCACCCTGGGGTGGGCTCAGGACACCGCAGGCACCACGGAACGGGCTCCTGGGATCCCGGGAGGGGCTTCAAGCGTCCCGGGAGGGGGTTCGGGCATCTCTCAGGACGGGCTCCGGGCACCACGGGAGTCAGGCAGCGGGGAGGGAGGTGGCACCAGCCGGCAGTGACCCGCAGCTCTCCGCACCCTCTTTGTATCCGCACCCGCCCTGCCAGCTACCGATAGCTATCGCCCCACGACCTGTTTTTCCAGAATATCCGGTAAAAACACCGTATTTGGGGCCCCATCACCGGCAAGTCCGCTCCCTCGCTCCCTCCCTCCGCTCCCACCTCTTCTTCACCTCTCCGTGTCCCCGCTCGGTGTCATTTTCCCACCCAACCCCTCACTGAGGTGTTTCATCACTCCCGCGCGTTGAGGTTTGTTTTCCATCTGTTGCCTATAAAATATTTATCTCCCGTGAATAATTAACGCCGGCCCGCAGGGCGCTGGGAACACGGCCGGAGCAGCGCAGGGTCCCAGGCACGTCCAGGCCCCGAGTCTGAGGGGGCGATGGGGCGTGGCCGCCTCGTTGAGCTGAGAGTCCCGCCCCCATCGCTCCGGCCAATGGCTGCGCATCGGCCATAAGAAAGATGCGCAGCCATTGGTCAGAGCGGTGGGGGGCGGAGCGTGGCGTGGGCGCGCTGCCGGGTCGGCCCCCGCTGCCTCAGAGCCCCCTCAGCCGGGGAGCGGTGAGGGGGAAAGGCGGGAAGCTACGCTGGTCATGGCGCTGCTGCTGGAACACGAGTTCAAGCCGCTGCCGGCTGATAAGCAGATCGAAACTTTGCCCTTCCTGGAGGCCGTGGCGCACCTGCCGCCGTTCTTCGGTGAGACCGGGGTGCCTGGGGCTGGGAGATGCGGGCTGGGACCAGGCCTGCTGCGGGCTCAGCCGCTCTGGGGTGCCCCCTCCCCAGTTCTGGGTGGTGACCCCCCCTACCTGATCCAGGGCTCACGCAGGGCTCGGCTGCTCTGCCGGGGCCAGGGTTGCATCACGATCTTGCCGAACCTGCCGAGCAGCCCCGTTGGGAAGCGTCCTGCCGTCCCCTGGAGCAGCCCATCCAGAGGCATCGCCCGGGGCAGGAGCTGCCATCCCACCCGTGGATCCCACCCCGTGTCGGGACATGGGTGGGTGTCGGCGTGGCACGATGTGCCCGCTGCCCTCCACAATGTCAGCTATTGTGTGGCGGCTCGCTGGCAGCCCCGGAAAGGCAGGACGTGGGGCTGCCTGCCTGCGGACGGGCAGTGTCCGGTGCCGGTCAGGCTGTTCCAGGACGTTCTGCCAGGGCTATGTCCCGGAGCCAGGGGGATTGGAGGTCACCGATGGGGCCGCAGTAGGTGGTAGGGCTGTCCCAAGGGCCGACAGCCGTGTACAAAGCTCAGTGATCCTTTTCTACTCTCACTGGTGAGTCTCAGTGCCCGAGCTGTGCTTAAAGTGAAACCTGTTGGTTACGGGTGTCACCAATGTCTAATTGTCCTCCCTCCCTGTCTCCACAGATTGCCTGGGGACTCCCATTGTCTACTCGCCGGTCAAAGCAGACCTGACTGGAAATATCAAGGTAGGAAGGGACTCAGGAGGGCTCAGAGAGGAGAATCCCTGGGGAGAGATGCTGTGGGACTGGAGGTGTTTCAAAAGGCTTTTCTTCCCACGGGGACTTCGGTCTCAGCGGTGGCTCACCTGGTCACAGGTTTATTCCCAGAGCTCCTATCCAAAGTCCCTGCTCCTGAGTGCCAACCCCTTTTTCTGCCCTCAGAAAATCCGGGCAGTTTATGACTCCAACCCTGCCAAGTTCAAAACACTGCAGAACATCCTGGAGGTGGAGAAGGAGCTGCACGGCTCGGCCTGGCCCAAGACAGGCGCGACGCTGGCGCTGATGTGGTTGAAAAGGTGACTCATGGCGTCGGGAGCTGCTCCGGCTGTGTCCCTTCACGTGGGGAGCTGCAGAACTGCAAATGCAGGCTGTGTGTGCTGGGCTGGTCCCTGTGGGCTAGGGCTGGTGCTGTGTTTGGGGAACACAGCTGTTGGGAACCCCCTCCTCAAGTCTCCCCCCGGGGAATGCATAGGGGAACTCAAGCTCAGAGCGTGAGCCACAGGTCAGGAACCTGCAGTGCCTGGAGGATCCATGGGGCTGCAGCTGACCCTGCCCAGCTCAGCCCTCAGCCCTGGCCTCACCTGGGGGTTCTGTCCTGCCCTGGGGGCTCCATCCTGCCTTTCTCTGTCTCTTCCCTGGACAGACACACAGGGACAGGCACCAGCTCTGTGAGAGGGATGCGCTGCCGGGACTGCCGAGCATGTTTTTGGCATGCTTGGAAACAGCAGGCTGGAAGCTGGGAAGCAACACCCACTTCCCTGAGCCCAACATCTCTGCTCTTCTCCCAGGGGTCTGAAATTCATTCTGGTGTTGCTGCAGAGCATCTCCGACGGGGAGAGGGATGAGGAACATCCCAACCTCATCCGAGTGAACGCTTTGAAGGCCTACGAGATCGCGCTGAAGAAATACCATGGCTGGATGCTGCAGAAGCTCTTCACAGTGAGCATTCCCTCCCTCCCCAAGCATCCAACCACCATCCCTAAGGCTGTTCTGGACAAGTGTCCAGAGACCCCACGGTGTTGGCACAACCCACCCCATGGTCTCTGTTGGCTTTGTGGGAGTCAAACACCCTCTCCATGTCTTATAGGGCTCAGTCTACGCTCTTCCCTACAAATCCGATTTGCTGAAGGCCTTGGAGAAGGGTAAAGAAGTCAAGGAAGAGGAAAGCATAGAAAAAATCCACCAGTTTCTCACGAGGGTCACGCCAATCCTGGATGCAATTTATGAGATGTATACAAAGATGAACGCTGAGCTGAGCTACAAAGCCTGAAGCTGGCACAGGATTGGCACAGATTAAATAACGTGTGGTGGGTGTTACCTCTGTCTTCATCACTGAGGCAGCTGGGGCGGCTCCCAGCTCTCCGGTGACTTCGATTCCTGTCTGGATCTGCAGTGGATAACGTCTTTTCTAACCAAAAAATAACACTTATTAACTTTCTATTAAGAATATGGCAATAAAACAATTGTGGGTGTCACCCTTGGATTTCCCAAGAGGAAGAACAAGCATTTCTAGTCCCAACTCCTGGATTCCTGTCTTCAGTGGGGCAGGGAATGAAGTGCCCTGCTGATGAATGAAGTGGCACTCGGGCTGTGCCTGGAACCCACCGACGGGCCCCTCGTGTTGATTGGCACTGGATTGTCCGGAATGATGCCCGTGGTGGAGGAGCCGATGACTTTCCTGGGTGATCCCAACTCCTCCCGTGCTGGCGTGGGACCAAGCCCCTGTGCTGGGATTCAGAAACCAGGGACTGTCCCCGTGGTGTTTGCGGTGCCTTACGAGCCCCCCTCGCCTCCTGAGCCCCAGCGGGAGCAGCAATTAATAAAAACTGACAGCACCCGTGGCCTGGGAGCCTCATTTGGGGCTGTGTCAGGAAGGGTGTCTGGGAGGACTGTTTCAGGGAAGGTGTTTTGGGGCTGTTCCTGGCTGTTTTGGGTAGGGAGATGTAGGGTTTTTTCACTAGGGGGGCTGTTTTCAGGTGGGTTTTGAGGAGAGTGTTTTGGAGCTGTTCTGGGAGGCTGTTTTGAAGCTGTATCCTGGGAGGGCTGTTTATGGGAAGGTTTTTGGAGCTGTTCTTTGGGAGGGCTGTGTCAGAGACGTTTTTCCTGGGGGCTTATTTTTTGAAGGGTATTTTGGGGCTGTTCCTGGTGGGCTGTTTTGTGGCTGGTGTTCCTGGGGGACTGCCCGGGGCCGCGGGGGCGAGAGGGCCGGGCGGGGGCCGATCCCGAGGGCGGGTCCCGGTGCCGCCTCCGCCGCTGGAGCCGGAGCCGAGGCGGGGAGGGGCCGCTCTGGGGACCGGCCCCGGGCGACTCGGCGGCGCCGGAGCCTACGGGACTTTCCACGGGACCTTTCGCGGTACGGAGCCGGGGAGCGGGCAGCGGGGGGCACGACCGGGAGTGGTACGGGCCGGGACACGGGGACCGGGGCTGGATGGAGTCTCTGGTGCGGGGACAGGGAAACTGGGGCAGGATGGAGCTCTCCGGGCAGCACACGGGGACCGGGGCAGGATGGAGACCCCAGGTGAGGCCGGGGTCGGGGGCTGAGCTGGGCGGGGCCAGGTGGACCCTTATGGATGCCCCAGCACTGTCGGGAGAGCCTGGGGACTCATGATCTGAGATTGAGGTGCCGGGTGGGTTCCCAGGCGGAGCTTTGAGGAGGGGGCTCCCACCGGCTCCGAGCCCCCCGTGCTGCCCACACCCAGCTCCTGGCTGTTGCCGAGGTGAGCACGGGCCCAGCGGTGAGGATGATTTTGGGAAGCAGCTGCATCACTCGGGATGAGCATTTCCGACTAGAACCCGCTGTGGTTTCAGTGATTCACTCCCACCGGGTCACCCTTTAATGTCATGGGACACCCTCCCTGCCGCCCACACATAGATGTCCCCGCACGTCCCGGTGTTGGTGACAGCGTCCGTGCTCCTGTGGGGGGCTGGAGTGGGCACTGACTGGGGACACTGGTCCAGCTGGGAGGTACCTTGGTGGGATGCTGGGAAGAGGTGGGAGCACAGGTGGGGTTTGTGTTGGATGCGAGAGCTGTGCCTTGACTCAGTTGTTCCATGAGGTGAGGAAGTCTGAAAAATCCAAACCCAAATAACCGAGGGGCCAAATCAAACCCCTGTGACAGCACCTTTCCTGGCAGCACCCGGGCTGACGGCACCAGCCCTGAGTCCCTCATTTCCCACACAAGCTTCAATCCCGGCTGGTGGCAGCAGGTGTGGGACAGTCCGTGCCCTGTCCGGGTTTTCCCTAAAGCTGCACTTTTCCGGGTCCCAGCACAATTGGGACAGGTCAGGTGCTCCGTCCGCAGGGTCCGTGTGCTTGGCAATTCCCTCTTCTCCCTTGTCCAAGGTCAAACCGGCCATGCGAGGGCCCCTGTTGGCCCTCGGGATGTGGGACCTGCGGGCTTTGGCAGGTGTTTGTGGAATTTCTTGCAGAGATGGGGAAGTCAGGGAGGTCAGCAAAGAGGAGAAACTGTCAGCTCTGTGTCCCCCAGGGCTGCACCAGCCCGGCTGGGTGTCCCCCAGGGTGGCAGGGAGAAGGGGCCACTGCCTGAACCCCCTCCCTGTCACCGCAGGGTTTGGGGCCGTTTGCCACCCTCATCCCCCGTGCCCACGGGAGCACGGCGTGGCTGCCAGGACCCGCTGGCATTCCAGCCCTTTCCTCTCCTGGGCTGCCCTCCCGACAGGGCCCAGCCTGCCACTGTGGCTTGTCGCACAGAGCTTCAGCCCAGCACAAAATGACACGTTTCCCGCTGCTTTTTCTGTCGCGGGAGGGCTGAGTTCCCCGCGGGCGGGAGCTGTGCTGAGCCCTAACGCTGCTGGGTTTCGCCGGCGGGTTTTGGTGGAAAGCGGGGCTGGGGGAGTGCCTGGGGACAGCCACCTGTCCGTGTCCCGGACGTGGTGACACGGTACAGTGCTCTGCTGGCCGCGCTGATGGCACGTCCCTCCTTCATCTCCACGTCCCTCTGGGCAACCTAAACCCGTAATTTCTTCTCCCAGCGGCTGCTCCTGCCCTCCCGCGGGCTGCAGCCCCCCCGTGCCGCGCCCGTCCCCTCCCGGTGCCCAGACCCGGGTCCCACCGAGCCCCCCTGGGCTGTGGAGCATCAGGAGCAGCCCTGGCCCCGCTCCCAGCCCCGCTGCGGTGGCAGCTCCTGCTGCCTCTGGGCGCTTCCCTGGACGCTTCCTTGGATGTGGGGAGTATCCTAAGGAATGTTTTCTTTCCTTGGGCGGCAGATCGCAGCGCACAGGGTCTGCTCTGTGCCCTGTCCTGGGCTGCACCCCGGCTGACCGCAGCGGGGCCGGGCTCGCCCTCGCCCAGCGCGGCAGCGCCGCAGCCGGAGGGGCCCCCGCAGACGTGAGGGGTCCCCGCAGAGGGTAGGTGGGTTCCGAGGAGAGCCGGGACAAGGCAGAATCCGGGAGAATCTGAGCTACAGCGGGTCCTGCCGGCCGCTATCTCAGCCAGGGTGGGTGTGGGACCCGTCCCGCCGCGGCGCTCGGAGCCGCGGGGAGAGGATGGGGAGGGGTTTTTTGGGGGTGACACGGCGTTTTCCTCTGCCAGGTCTCCTGCTCTCGTGGAAGGAGCCGGGGGTCACAGCCAGCCAGGCAGGTCACTCGTGCCCGTCGCCCCGGGCAGGGACCATGGCAGACACCGAAGACGCCCCGCGCGATGCCGGGGAGGGCGCGGGGGAGGACGGCTCCCTCCAGAACGAATCCTTCCCGCTCTCCTCTCTGGCCAACCTGTTCGAGAGCGAGGACACCCCGAGCCCCGCCGAGGCAGCCCGAGGTCCCCCCGGCGCCGGGGATGGAAAACAAAACCTCCGCATGAAATTCCACGGGGCCTTTCGGAAAGGCGCCCCGAAGCCCATGGAACTGCTGGAGGCCACCATCTACGAGTCCCCCGTGGTCCCCGCGCCCAAGAAAGCCCCCATGGACTCCCTCTTCGACTACGGCACCTACCGCCACCACCCCAGCGAGAACAGGCGCTGGCGCAGGAGGGTCGCGGAGTGAGTACGGGGGGTGCTGGGCTGGGGACACCCCGCTGGGGATGTTCAGTAGCTGGGGACGCGGGCAGACCTACGGGGGGTGCTGGGGTGGGGACACCCCGCTGGGGATGTTCAGTAGCTGGGGACGCGGGCAGACCTTCGGGCGGCACTTTGGGGTGCTTTGGGCAGAGGTACCGCGCACAGGGAGCAGCTCCCGGTGAGTCCCAGTGGCAGCACCGTGCCGTGCCGTGCCGTGCCGTGCCGGGGCTCCGCAGCCCCCGGTGCCGCGGGTCCGGAGCGCGCTCCCCTTCCCCCTTAGGGGCGCCATGAAAGAGGCTCTGTGCGCCCGGCCGCTCCCCTGGCCGGTGCGGCCGTCTGGCTGCGGCATGAAAGGGCTTTTCAGGAGGGCCTCCGCCCTGCCCGCGCCAGGAAACCGGAGCCGGGGGGGGCAGCCCGCGGCCGGACGCACAATGCCCCTCTGTGCCGGGCACCTGGCGCGGCCCGCCAGGGTCCCCACCCAGGGGTGCGACCGGCTTAGGAGAGCGGCATGTTCTCCCGTGGAGGTGGGTGGAGGGGGCCAGGATGCCCCGTGAGCCCTCAGACTCGGAGTCCCCGGCTGGGGCAGCCGCCGTCCGTCCTGCCCCCGTTCCCGGTGCCCGGAGCTGTCCCCGCTCCGTCCCCCCCTGCTGCCGACTGCTCCGACCGGTCTGGCTTCACCCGTGGTGCCGGAGCGTGACCGAGCCCGCGGCCTGTCCCTCCCGGCGGGCACAGCTGGGGGCCCCAAGCGCTGCAGCACCTGGATGGGGCTGGCAGGGCACCGGGAGCCCCGGGCTGCTGGGGATGGCGAGGCTGCCCTGGCCTCACAGGTGCCCCCAGCCGAGACGTGTCCCCACGTGCTTGTCCCCAGTGGCTGAGCACCCTCAAGCTCGTCGCACAGCTGGGGGAAGCCGAGGCAGCGGGTCCCGTTCCCAGCGCTGGCGTTTCTCCCGCAGGAAGCAGCCGCCGGCAGCAAAGGGGCCGGCTCCCGACCCGCCCCCCGTCCTCAAGGTCTTCAACAGACCCATCCTCTTCGACATCGTCTCCCGGGGGTCCCCGGCCGGCCTGGATGGGCTCCTCTCCTTCCTGCTCACCCACAAGAAGCGCCTCACGGACGAGGAGTTCCGAGGTGAGGACTTGGCTGCTCCTCGCCCTGGTGCCAGGGCTGTGCCGTGACCACCGGGCATTCCTGGGGGATGGGGATGCACAGCCCTGGCGTGGGGAGCCAGGGGCCTGAGGGGTTTGCCCTGGCCCCCCTCAGCCCCCTCCACCCGCAGAGCCCTCCACGGGAAAGACCTGCCTGCCCAAAGCCCTGCTGAACCTGAGCGGGGGCAAGAACGACACCATCCCCGTGCTCCTGGACATCGCCGAGAAGACGGGAAACATGCGGGAGTTCATCAACTCGCCCTTCAGGGACGTCTACTACCGAGGTGGGGGGCGTGGGGCCGCTGCTGGCCCCGCCTGGGCATGGGGGACGCTGGGGTGGTGCAGGGAGCGGAGGAGGGATCGGGAACGCCGGGACTCGCGGGAAGCCCCGGGGCGAGGCGGTGGCTGACGGGCGGTGGTGCCGCAGGTCAGACCGCCCTGCACATCGCCATCGAGCGCCGCTGCAAGCACTACGTGGAGCTGCTGGTGGAGAAGGGAGCAGACGTCCATGCCCAGGCCCGCGGCCGCTTCTTCCAGCCCAAGGGCGAGGGCGGCTACTTCTACTTCGGTGAGCGGAGAGGAACGCGGGGGGCTGCGTCCCAAGGTGTCCCCGCAGCGCGGAAGGGGTGACGGGAGCCCCCGGGGTGTTGTCCCCGCAGGTGAGCTGCCCCTCTCGCTGGCCGCCTGCACCAACCAGCCGCACATCGTGCATTACCTGACGGAGAACGGGCACAAGCAGGCGGACCTGCGGCGCCAGGACTCCCGCGGCAACACCGTGCTGCACGCCCTGGTGGCCATCGCCGACAACACCCGCGAGAACACCAAGTTTGTCACCAAGATGTACGACCTGCTGCTCGTCAAGTGCGCCAAGCTCTTCCCCGACACCAACTTGGAGGCCCTGCTCAACAACGACGGCCTCTCCCCGCTCATGATGGCAGCCAAGACCGGCAAGATCGGGGTACGGTGTCCCCCCCATGCTGGGGGATGTCTCCCTGCCACCCCTGCCGAGCCCTGTCACACTCAGTGCATGCACGGCTTCTTTCTGCAGATGCTGGTGGAAACCTGGATGTGCAGCCTATTAACTGGCTAATTAACACCCCTTTGCATACTGGCCTTTTCCTAATTAACTCCAGACCCTCACACAGCCCCTTTTCTCCCCTGACCTGCCCTTGGCCTCTGGTGGGGCAGGCAGGGAAGTCACCAAAACCGCAGAAACTGCAGCATCCTGGAGGGCTGTGACAGTGTCTTTGCATCACCCCAGGAGCACCCGGGAGCATCCCGAGCCCACTGGGGTGCAGGGAATGGGTTGGGGGATGCACCCCGGATGGGGTGGGAGGAGGGCAGGGTGCCCCGGGCAGGTGGGGCCAGGTCTGTGGGTAGCAGCCCTCCCTCCCTCCCTCCCTCGGGCAGATCTTCCAGCACATCATCCGGCGGGAGATCACGGACGAGGACGCCCGGCACCTCTCCCGGAAGTTCAAGGACTGGGCGTACGGCCCCGTCTACTCCTCCCTGTACGACCTCTCCTCGCTGGACACCTGCGGGGAGGAGGTGTCCGTGCTGGAGATCCTCGTCTACAACAGCAAGATCGAGGTGTGCAGGGCTAGGGGGGGACTGGGAGGGGTCTGGAGGGGACCGGGTGGCCCTGTCCCCTCTGTCAGCACCCGTGTCCTGCCAGAACCGCCACGAGATGCTGGCCGTGGAGCCCATCAACGAGCTGCTGAGGGACAAGTGGCGCAAGTTCGGGGCTGTCTCCTTCTACATCAGCGTGGTCTCCTACCTCAGCGCCATGATCATCTTCACCCTGGTCGCCTACTACCGCCCCATGGACGGCCCTGTGAGTGCCCGCGGGCCAGCACTGCCTTGCAGGGGGGTCTGCCAGGGCTCTGTCCCAGGGGATGGGGGAGCAGCTGAGCTCTGTCCTCTCCCCGCAGCCGCCCTACCCCTACACCAGCACCGCCGACTACCTGCGCCTGGCCGGGGAGATCATCACCCTCCTCACTGGAATCCTCTTCTTCTGCACCAACGTCAGTGTGGCAAGGCAGGGGGTCCTCCTGTGGGACCTCTGAACTCTTTGGGGGAGTCTTCAGGGGTGACAGCCCCATCCCCTGAGGCATCCACCGCTGCCAAAGTGGCCCCAGCCGTGGGGACCCTGCCACTTGACACCCTCCAAGCTCTGCCTCTCTCTCACAGGTTAAAGACCTGTTCATGAAGAAGTGCCCGGGTGTGAACTCCTTCTTCATAGACGGCTCCTTCCAGCTGCTCTAGTACGTGGGGAATCCCCAGGGCCACCACGAGCCACCGTACTCCCCAGGCTTGTGGCTGCAGGGTGTGACCCCAACTGTCCTGCAGCTTCATCTACTCGGTGCTGGTGATTGTCACGGCGGGGCTGTACCTGGGTGGCATCGAGGCCTACCTGGCTGTCATGGTCTTCGCTCTGGTCCTGGGCTGGATGAACGCCCTGTACTTCACCCGCGGGCTCAAGCTGACGGGGACCTACAGCATCATGATCCAGAAGGTCTGGTGGGGTTGTGGGTCTTGTCCTTCTCCAGGGGTCACCCTCCTGTGGAAGTACAACCTCAAGAAGTCCCTCCAGGATTTGTGAAGGGTTCCTGTGGCTCTCCACTGCCCTGCTCCCAGCAGCACAGCTTGATGATTATGCTGTGGTCCAGCACGCCTCACCCTGCTCTCCATCACTTTCAGATCCTCTTCAAAGACTTGTTCCGCTTCCTCCTGGTCTACCTGCTCTTCATGATTGGCTATGCATCAGGTAACCAGCCAGCCAGCTCCCCTGGCTGGGGAAGGACAAGCCCTGTGGCTCAGCATGGCTGGGCAGGGGGCTGCAGACCCCCCACTCCATCCCACCTGCCCACAGGCTCAGCCTTTGCCTCCTCCCGTGGTGGAGAAGGTCTCAGCCAGCATGGAGCCACACTGGGGGCCATTGTGGATCCTGTCCTTGCCATTGCCCCTGTGGACTCGCTGTCCCTGTCCCTTCTCCCCCAGCCCTGGTGTCCCTCCTCAACCCGTGTCCCAGCAGTGAGTCCTGCAGCGAGAAGTCCAACTGCACAGTGCCCACCTACCCGTCCTGCCGGGACAGCCAGACCTTCAGCACCTTCCTGCTCGACCTCTTCAAGCTCACCATCGGCATGGGCGACCTGGAGATGCTCGAGAGCGCCAAGTACCCCGGCGTCTTCATCATCCTCCTCGTCACCTACATCATCCTCACCTTTGTGCTCCTCCTCAACATGCTCATCGCCCTCATGGGCGAGACCGTGGGCCAAGTCTCCAAGGAGAGCAAGCACATCTGGAAGCTGCAGGTACCACCCTGGGCGTGGTGGGAGAGGGGCACCAGCAGCTGCCTGTGCCTGGGGGGCTGCAGCATCGGGGCATCCCAAGCTCCATGGGCAAGGCACCTCCATGCTGAAGCAGTCCCTGGTGTCCCTGGCAGTGGGCCACCACCATCCTGGACATCGAGCGCTCCTTCCCGGTGTTCCTGCGGAAAGCCTTCCGCTCGGGGGAGATGGTCACCGTGGGGAAGGGCACGGACGGGACCCCCGACCGCCGCTGGTGCTTCAGGTAAAGGTGGGCGCCCTCGGAGGCTGGGGAGCAGCTGAGCCTCTCCCAGCAGCGTTTTGGGGGGCTGGCACCGTGCACTCCTTTGCTGGGTGCTTTGTGCTGGTCTGGAGACATCAGCTGGCACTGCTGGTGGGTGCTGGAGCTCCTGCCCTGGCTGCAGCCCCTGCGGGTCTGACCTTCCCCACAGGGTGGACGAGGTGAACTGGTCCCACTGGAACCAGAACCTGGGCATCATCAGCGAGGACCCGGGCAAGAGCGACACATACCAGTACTACGGCTTCTCCCACACCGTGGGCCGGCTGAGGAGAGGTGAGCACCGTGCCGTGGGCTGGGAGCATCCCTCGGGAAGCTGCTTGCAGCCTCTGATGAGCCCCAGGAGCAGCTCTGCGGGCCTGGGCAGCAGCCACAGGCTCCCGGCTTTGCGCACCTCCCACCCTCTCCACAGATCGGTGGTCGACGGTGGTGCCACGCGTGGTGGAGCTGAACAAGAGCTGCCCGCCGGAGGAGGTGGTGGTGCCCCTGGGGACCATGGGCACGGCGGAGCCGCGGGAGCGGCGGCACGGGCACGCCCCGAGCTCCCCGCTCTAGCGCGGCAGCACCGGCAGCTGATGGACTCTGCCCGGGCCCCCGGAGCGGCTCCGGAGTGGCGGCTGAGCTGGATGGTGCTCGTCTGCTCCTCAGGGATTCGCGCAGCCCCTGTCCCTCCGGCAGCCGCTGTCCAGCCCGCATGGGGGGCCTGGCGCTGCCCCAGCGGTGCCCGCGGGCTCGGCTCTCACCGGCGAGCTCCGGTGCCGGGGCCGAGGCTGTGCCGTGCCGGGAGCCCCGGGCCGGGCCGGGCGTGGGGAGCACGGCCCCCGCCGCCAGCCGAGGGCGGTGGTCTTGCCACAGAGTTTTGCACAAGATTTTTACGATTATTTATTTGGTAATAAAGACTGACCCGCCGCCGCCGTCGTCTCCTCCCGGCGCTGGGTGATTCCGCGTGGGAGAGCCAGGCTGCCGGCAGGGCTCGGGGAGGGACGGGATGGGAGCTGCCTGCTCCCTGGGCGTGCCAAGCCAAGCCAAACCATGCCAAGCCATGCCGTGCCTTTGGGCATGGTCACCCATCGTGCCGAGCTCGTGTGTGGTGCACGGATGTGGTGCAGGGCCGTGGTGTACAGGTGTGGCACAGGGATGTGATGGGCAGGTGTGAGACAGGGATGTGATGTACAGGTGTGGCACAGGGATGTGATGTACAGGTGTGAGACACGGATGTGATGTACAGGTGTGGCACAGGGATGTGATGTACAGGTGTGGCACAGGGATGTGATGTACAGGTGTGAGACACGGATGTGATGGGCAGGTGTGAGACACGGATGTGATGTACAGGTGTGAGACACGGATGTGATGGGCAGGTGTGGCACAGGGATGTGATGGGCAGGTGTGAGAGATGGATGTGATGCACAGGTGTGACACATGGATGCGATGCACAGGTGCGGTGCACAGTTATGATGCACAGGTGTGGCACATGGATACGATGCACAGGTGTGGCACATGGATACGATGCACAGGTGCGGTACGGGGATGCGGCGCACGGTCGCAGTGCGAGGCCGCTCCACTGGAGGGCAGCGCACACCGCGCGATGCGGGCCCGGCCCCGGCGGGCGCGGGGAGCCCGGGCCGGGCTGGCCCCGCACCCCGAGCTCAAGGGTGGGGCCGCTACCGGGCCGGGGCAAACCAGCTCTCCATGTCCCCGTCGCTTCCGTACCCCATCCCCTCCCGTCCCTAGCCCAGCCCCATGGATCCCCATCCCATTCCCATCCCATTCTTCCCATCCATCACCCCTCTGTAACTCCTTCTCTCATCCTCCCAGCCACCTGCAGTGGTGAGCGCTCCTTTAACAGCTGGACGTCGTGCAGGTGTGAAGGAGCGCTTCGGGTGGGCACCAGTGGCATGGTGACACGGTGACACTGACAGAGACCCTGGCCAGGGCCCTGGGGACAGCCCAGCTCTCTCAGCAAACGCTTTAGCAGCAGAGGGGACGCTCCATCTTCCAACTTGATGAGTCGCCGTCAGCGTTAACGGCGCCGTCTCCGTTTAAATGTGATTTACATACATCTCTCATATTGTGGTTTAAGTATTTCCCCAGGGTGAGGGATGAATACGTTTCATTATCGCTCCCTGGGAGAGGCGGAGGTGGCAGCTCCTGCTTCATAATCGAATGAGGAGCTGAGCTGCTCTGCTTCTAGGCTGGGTCCTGGGTGAAAACAATAAACTTGGCCACAGGTCCACAGTGGGCAGTCCTGGCTGGGCCGTGTGTGGTGGTTGGAGAGCCCTGGAACAGGACTCAGCCACCCACTGTGCCAGAGATGGGCTCAGCACCGTGGCTGCCCCCAGCTGCAGCACCAGAGATGGGATTTTCCAGTAAAATGAAACATAAACCAATTTTCTCCCTTCCCAGGTGGATCTTGACGCCCCAAAGCCAAGAGGCCACATGTCAGTGAGCTTTAAAAGGATTTGGGGTGTGGGAAGGGCAGCTGCCACCAAGCCCCTGCATCATCACTCTGCACCCTGCAGCGGCTCTGTGAGGACGGGGACACCACCATGGTGACATCCCAGCACAGGAGGCCTCTGCCACCTTCAGGGATTGACTTTGGCCCTTTTACCCCCTGCCCCACCAAGCCTGGAGCTGTTTCACCCTCAGCTGTGGCGATGGGGGCACCCGGGGGCTGGTGAACAGGGGGTGCTCAGCCCTGGTCCCCTCCCACCCCTCCCTGTGCCGCCCTGCCAGCGATGACAAACCCAACAAAGGGAAGAGAAAAGCACTTGTCATCCAGAATGCGGAGCATGGAAGCAAATTTATTTTTAGATAAATCTAAAGCTTAATTTGTGAAGCTAATATCAATCAAAATGAGAGATGGGTTTTTTTAAGTCCTTTTGCAGCCGTGCAATTTATACTGCCTGTCTCTCTCTCTCCTCCTCACTCCCAAACAGCAAAGGCGGCCGCTAAGTTTAATATCAGCCTCATGCACACCTGCCTTAGAAATTTGTATTATTATTGGTGTAATTTGAATAGGAAGGTATCTGTAGGCCAGAGGCAGCATCATTTCCTTCACTGCGTTCCCACAGCACTCGTGGGCGCTGTGCCCCACGGAATGGGAGGGCAATGGGTTGTGGTGTCTTCATCCTCGGTGCTGGGATGTACCTCAGGTGTCCCCGCCACATCTCCCACCAGTGTCTGTGCACATTTTGGGTCCCCACGTGCTCACCTGCACCTGCCAGAGCTGGAGGCAGCTGCCCACCAAGGCGAGACCCATTTATTTTGCATTCCACAGCTGAAAGCCTCCCCGTGCCCAGCGAAATCCTCCTCCCAAGGAGCGATCTGAGGGGAGAATTAACCTGCTAAATAATAAAAACCCCCGCACAACTCCTAATGAAATGTAATGACTTGGAGACCTGCAAGATGGATCGCGCCGTCGCTCCCAGCCGCTCGCCCTGATTTATGGCGAGCTGGGAAATCTGATGGAGGCAGCGCTAATGAATCCTCCTCCCACGGGCACCGCTGACGGAGCAAAGTTTCTCCTGGAGCCCCCAGCACGGCTCCGTGCACCCCAGCCTTTGTAGCGTCCCCATTTGGTGCCAGGGGTCCCCAAGGAGGGGCTGCCCTGCACAGAGGGACCCGCCAGCAGCCCTGCCACCCTCCAGCCTCACATCCCTTTGATGTGGCATCTTGTTAATGACAAAGATCTGAGCAAAGATCTCCCTCCAGACGGAATAATTTTAACGTGCAGGCAGGCAGTGGCACCCCCCATCAGTAATGTTAACCTCTGTGAAAATTTCCTTTTGTCCCAGTTTCTCTTTGTTGCCCGGATCGGCTGTCACGCCGCTGGCTGCCGGTGACAGACAGGTCCCCTCGCGGTGTGCCATAAACACCGGGGGAGCCACGCCCGCCGTTCTGGGGAGTGAGCAAAGGAGACACATGGAGCTGCCAGCCCCGGCCTCAGCCACGGCCACCGGGCAGCTCCAGGCACGTGGCTGTGTCCCCATCACCATACCTGTCCTTGTGCCCTGCCCATCCCATCCCATCTTGNCCTCTTGGCCATGCACAGAAGGCAGCTGAGCCTCTGCCACCCTCAGTCCCCTCTCTGGCTGGGATAAGGCCACGCCGTGTGTCCCACCATGGGACACGGAGGCCAGGGAGATGCATCCACAGCTGGGAGCTATTTGGGATTCAGTCCCATTATCCTGCTGTGACTGACTCATTGCAGAGCAGCGGGGTCAGATTTAGGAGTGACAGGGACATCAGAGAGCCTCCAACCCATCTGGGCACCAGGAATGCACCTGCAATGGAAACCCAGGGGGAAACCGGCTCTGAGTGACAGATGGCAGTGGAGATGCCACCCCCCTGTGCCGGTGACAGGATGGGGACACGGCGCCTGATCCCAGCACCCACTGGCCCACGAGGGATGGGCGTCCCACGGGTGCACGTGAGGCCACAGCCCTAATCCCAGGGATTTGTCCCACGTGCCACCCCTTGGGTGTGAGGCGGAGACTGGTGCCGGCGGGATTAATGGCTCAGCATCGTTAACAGGTTATTTATAGGTGCTCCTCCGTGCCCTAAAAATCTCCTGGAGCAGGGGGGTGTCCCGGCTCTGGGGGAGACCACAGCAAAGCAAAGAGACTCCAGAGCACACATCCAGTGAGATCCTGGTTTTACTTTGGGAAAAACACCATCCGGACACACGGCTTGCGGGTTTTGTGTTGGTTTTTCTTTTTT
>VWZV01015941.1:1158320-1187727 GCA_013397155.1 Irena cyanogastra
TGAGACTCCAGAGCACACATCCAGTGAGATCCTTGTTTTACTTTGGGAAAAACCCCATCCGGACACACGGCTTGCGGGTTTTGTGTTGGTTTTTCTTTTTTCTTTTTTTTTTTTTTTTTCATTTTGTTTTCTCATTTTTAAAACAATATAGTGCAGCCAGCACTTCTCACAGTAGAATATAATGGTCAATTTTAGTATAAAAAAAAAACATTCTCAGAGATTTGTAAATGCACTTAGTGCTTGAACAGGCTTTCAGGGATACAGTACCTCTTTTCCGAGCACAATCACCTTGGGTTTCATCAGGATATTATTCTTCTTTTACCTTTAAACATCAAAACACTTTGTATTTCGTGGTGAGGAGCCTTTTGTAAATGAACAAATCTATTAAACACAGAATTACACAGAGTGAATAACGGACCAAAATGAGCATTTTGGAATTGTTTGGATTTTTTTTAAAAAAAGAGAAAAAAAAAAAGAGGTATGTGAGCACCCCAGTACAGCGACCCAGAACCAAGGTAGAACTGACAGTAAGGGGGGAAATAAAACAGCCTGGAAGTGTGAGAGCCGGGGATTCCCAGGAGAGAGGGGCTGAGAGGTCCCAAACCTCCTAGTTGAGTGGGAATAGGAGCCGTGGCCACTGTGGGGCCGGGCGAGAGGAGGAGGATGAGGAGGAAGAGGGGTGGGAGGAGACTCCGTAGCAGCCAACACGTAGATGTACAGCCTAGTCAACTAAAAAAAAAAAAAAAAATTAAAAAAACCAAAAAAATCTGTTCAAGTTTTCAAGTGTTTTTCTTAAATAGCCTCCAGACTGTCCCCAGTTATTAGCTTTAATCAAAGCAGTGCAAGTTACGGACTTCAGCTACAGGTCAGGCGCCAGCTCCCTGTGGCCACGCACTGGCCACACGCCGGGCTGGGACTGGCTACCACTAGGCTGGCACTGGCCACCACGGAGCCTCCCAGCCACTGCCGTGCCAGGACTGGCCACTGTGGAGCCTCCTGGACAGCTGCCAGGTCAGCACTGGCCACCACGGAGCCTCCCAGCCACACTCTGGGGTGGGACCCACCCTGGAGCGTCCCGGCCGGCCACGTCACCAGGCTCTGCCCCACTCTGGGCACCGCCAGCACAGCAGAGCCTCCCCTCCCTGGATAGCAGCAACTCGTAGCAATTCCCTGTTCACATTCGTGGAGATAAAATGATTTCTGAGCTATATAGACAAGCGGTCCTTCGGCCTCGGCTTCCAGCGGGTCGCGGGTGTGTCCAGTCTGGGGACCCCGGCGCAATGCCAGCGTCCCGGGAGCCCTTTCGGCAGCCGACCCCGCGTCCCCTCCCTGTCCCCCCGCCCTCGCTGCCGCGGTCCGGTACCCGCAGCTCGCGCCAAAGTCCTCGCCCTGGGTTTGGGAAGAGCAGCATCGGTCCCTTATCTGTAGACGGGCAGGCGGATGTGGGCGTGCTGGTGGTCCAAGAGCCTTGGCACAGACACGGTCTCGTAGCCCTTGCCCAGCATCTGCTCCTTGATGCAGGGCGGGTGGATGTCGTTGATGAGATACTCCAGGGACTGGAGGCTGCTGCTGAGGATGGAGGTATTGCAGAGGGTCTTGCTGGGCAGCCCCTCGGCCGGGGGCACCCCCAGCTCGCGGGGCCCGGCCCCCAGCTCCGGTGGGTTGTAACAGTCGCTGTTGGGGGTCACCAGGATGCTGTTCCAGGGGGGAGCGAAGTACTGCCCCACCGCGAAGTTGCCGNATGTGAGCACCCCAGTACAGCGACCCAGAACCAAGGTAGAACTGACAGTAAGGGGGGAAATAAAACAGCCTGGAAGTGTGAGAGCCGGGGATTCCCAGGAGAGAGGGGCTGAGAGGTCCCAAACCTCCTAGTTGAGTGGGAATAGGAGCCGTGGCCACTGTGGGGCCGGGCGAGAGGAGGAGGATGAGGAGGAAGAGGGGTGGGAGGAGACTCCGTAGCAGCCAACACGTAGATGTACAGCCTAGTCAACTAAAAAAAAAAAAAAAAAATTAAAAAAACCAAAAAAATCTGTTCAAGTTTTCAAGTGTTTTTCTTAAATAGCCTCCAGACTGTCCCCAGTTATTAGCTTTAATCAAAGCAGTGCAAGTTACGGACTTCAGCTACAGGTCAGGCGCCAGCTCCCTGTGGCCACGCACTGGCCACACGCCGGGCTGGGACTGGCTACCACTAGGCTGGCACTGGCCACCACGGAGCCTCCCAGCCACTGCCGTGCCAGGACTGGCCACTGTGGAGCCTCCTGGACAGCTGCCAGGTCAGCACTGGCCACCACGGAGCCTCCCAGCCACACTCTGGGGTGGGACCCACCCTGGAGCGTCCCGGCCGGCCACGTCACCAGGCTCTGCCCCACTCTGGGCACCGCCAGCACAGCAGAGCCTCCCCTCCCTGGATAGCAGCAACTCGTAGCAATTCCCTGTTCACATTCGTGGAGATAAAATGATTTCTGAGCTATATAGACAAGCGGTCCTTCGGCCTCGGCTTCCAGCGGGTCGCAGGTGTGTCCAGTCTGGGGACCCCGGCGCAATGCCAGCGTCCCGGGAGCCCTTTCGGCAGCCGACCCCGCGTCCCCTCCCTGTCCCCCCGCCCTCGCTGCCGCGGTCCGGTACCCGCAGCTCGCGCCAAAGTCCTCGCCCTGGGTTTGGGAAGAGCAGCATCGGTCCCTTATCTGTAGACGGGCAGGCGGATGTGGGCGTGCTGGTGGTCCAAGAGCCTTGGCACAGACACGGTCTCGTAGCCCTTGCCCAGCATCTGCTCCTTGATGCAGGGCGGGTGGATGTCGTTGATGAGATACTCCAGGGACTGGAGGCTGCTGCTGAGGATGGAGGTATTGCAGAGGGTCTTGCTGGGCAGCCCCTCGGCCGGGGGCACCCCCAGCTCGCGGGGCCCGGCCCCCAGCTCCGGTGGGTTGTAACAGTCGCTGTTGGGGGTCACCAGGATGCTGTTCCAGGGGGGAGCGAAGTACTGCCCCACCGCGAAGTTGCCGTGCATGCAGTTCAAGGGGGACGAGCTCACCTTGTCGGCCGCGCCACCCAGCCCGTAGGGCCGCGAGGCGCCCGCGCACGTCTCGGGGGACTTGCTGAGGGCCCCTCCGCCACCGCTGCCCCCGCTGTACATTCGCAGGTGCTGCTGCTGCTGCTTCTGCTGCCACACCAGGTAGTCCATGCCCTCGGGGTAAACGCCCGCCTTGGGTCCCAGGGCGGCGGCCGGGTTGGAGCCCAGCGCCAGCTCGGCGCCCTTGCGGCACTCAGGCAGGACGGTGCCGCCGTAGCCGGGGCCGAAGGCGCCGTGCTTGGCCGGGCTGGGGTGGGCGGTCACGACGGCCGGGCAGCCGGGCTGGGCACCCTGCGCCTGGCACTGCTGATTGATCTGGTAGATGATGCTCTGGATGGAGGGCAGGTTGGAGGGCGGCAGGGCCAGGCTCCTGCCCGCCAGCGGCAGCACCGAGGCTGCCACCGTCACGTTGGGGGGCACGGGACCCTCCAGCTGCTTCTGGCCGCCGTGGTAGCTCAGCTGCCCGGCACAGGAGGGACCTTGAGCTAAAGTGCTTGAGGCGGGGTAGGGAGCGACGCCCACCTGGGCAGGCGAGAGCTTAGTCCGCTTCCCCTCCGAGTTCTTCACCACGCTTTTGCTGGAGGCTTTGACGATGGCCAGCAGCCCCTGGTAGCCGCCGGCGTGCAGGGGGTAGGGGCTGTACCGCTGCCCCGTGGTGTCGTAGCCGTTCACCGTCCGGTTAAGGTGCTTGTGCTGGGGGACCCTGATGTTGGTGGGGAAGATCTTGATGGTCAGCGGGCTGTTGGCCACCTTCTGTGCGTAGGCGTCCAGCTCGGCGGGGCTGGGGTAGCGCGGGGAATGCATGGGGGCCGTCTCGCCTGCGGGAGGAAAACTTGAGGTGAATCCAGTGCCACCGGGAGGAGGGGACCCAGAATCCCAGCACCGTCCTCCCCCGGCCAGATCCCACCCGCTCCCGGCAGAAACCAGGTCATGGCACCGAGCTGTCCCCTCCCGCTGACAGGAGTCACTTGTAAGTGGCCTAAAATAAACTCGGTGTGGAGAATGGAAATGTCACTTTACCCAACGGGGGAATCTTTCTCTGAGATTGGATTTAAACTACATTATACAAGCAATTTCATGGGTGCTTTGCGCTGCTACGAGAACCTCACCAAAAATGGAAAAGCACTGCATTTACCAGCCATAAATCAGCAGTTCCTATAATGAGCATAAAAATGTCACTTTTATGCAATTTTACAGATGAACAAAACTGGTGAAATTAACTGTGGTAACCTACTGGAGTCAGCAAAAGCCACTGCAGGAAAAAAAATTATATATGTATATAGTTTTGTTCCTTTCAAACTCTTTCCTGAGCAAGTTTCTGCCATTCTGGTGTGAAAACTCATTTGTCGTTCCCATTATACTTTCATTTGGAGTTTATCTTGAGTATCCAATGAGCCACCAACTGTGAAAATGATTAAATCTACAAAATCTATCTAATAGATGGAATAAATTAGGTGTTTAAAATCTCCACACACACTCACACACACACACACATGCAGGCACATGCACGTACATGTCAGCACATGGGATTGATGGTTGGTTCCCAAAATTCCCAGCCCTGCCAAGGGATGTCTACAGCACAGTGGGAATGCCAGACCTGGTGCCTGTCCAGAGGAAGGCTTTGCAAGGGAGACATGGTAAAATTGGGGGGTTTGGGGAGGCCCAGCCTTCCCAGGCAGTTCAGCCCCCCAGTACCTGGAGCACTCTTCTCCCGATGCCACCAGCATCAGCCACCACTGATGCCACCACATCCTGGGTGGCAAAGTCACCACCAAAGAGCTGCACCTCTGGGTACATTCCACATTCCCTGTGAAGGCATTGCCTGTCCCAACCCCGCTCTGAGTGACATTTCTGTGGCTATGGCATTCCCAGATGAACCAGGCGTTGGTTAAAACCAGGATTCAGCGGGAGGGATGCACTGGAATCTGTGACTCTCCACATCACCCCTGCTCCCAGCAGCAGAGGGGGGACACAGCAGCGAGGCTGTGGCTGCTCTCCATGCTCTCCATTCTCTCCATCCATCCACTCTCCATGCTCTCCATGCTCTCCATCAGTGCAGTAATTGCCCAGACAGGACGCAGCGCCTGCGCCAGCCATTGCTCCCATTAAGCTGATGTTATGGGCTTTTTACAGGTGTCTTAAATAGACATTGTTATTAACGAGTGTATTAAGCCAATTAAAACCAGTGCCTTTGAGGAGGATTTAGAGGAGCTGCTGGAACACGGGAGGAACAGCACCAGCAGCTCCCTCTGGCAGGACACGTGAGGACGTGTGGCACCAGGACATCCCAGGCACTGAGCCTCCGGCCTCTGGGAAGCTCCTGCAGAGCCAGCAGGGCAGTGAGGGCACAATGAGGGGGCATGGTGGGCTTTGCTGGGCATGGGCACCCCCCAAGCCAGAGGGTGCAGGGGGCTGAGAATGGGACCCCTCTGCTCAGAGGCACGGCCTGGAATGGCACAGCATGGAACGGCACAGCACGCATATCTGCATTCCCCTTCATGCCAGCTCCACTGTCCTTGGAGGTGGCAGCATCGTGAATACTCAATTAACACGACACTAATTAGGTGGTGACACTTGCAGAATCCCTAATGAGCCCATTCTGTGGAAAAGCTCCTTTCCGAGGAAAAAAATATTAAAAAACCAAGGGGCTGTTGCAGGAGGGAGGGAAGGAGGCGGCGCCACCTGCGGGCACCGGAGTTCCCTGACTGGGACAACCAAAACCCTGTCCCCAAGCACTGGGGCTACAGGTGACACTTTAGGGCTGGCCCTGTGCCGTGGGACAGGCCCGGTGATCCCAGCCTGGCCGAGGGCATCGCCACCCGCCAGCCCGGCGCAGCCTTTGTCGCCTCTTCGCTCCAGCTGGGTTGGATGTGACAAGCCACCAATTCGGTGTGTTGTCACATCTCAGGGTGACGCACCGCACCCCCGCCGGGAAAATTACAGAGAGCCGCTCTCGCGGCGGCTGCGGCACGCCGGCGCTGCCGCTCTCCGCGGTAATTACTGCTTTCCAGCGGGCCCTAATTGCTGCGAGATGCAAACTCGCCCGAGCCGCCGCGGCACCGGCCGCTCGCGGTTTGTCCTCCGCGTCCATCTCCTCCTGGACTTGGAGCTTTGTAGCTCACCCGTGGGGCTGGGGATGCACAGTGCCAGCATGGTCATCACCACTTCTTGCCATCCTAAGCCCAGCCTAGCTCCTGCCAGCGACCTGCAGCCCCTGCTCCCAGATGTTTCCCAGCTCCCTCCCTCACTGGCGTTCCCAAGGGATGCGTCCGGCACCCCCCAGCTCCCCCTCCCTGCCTGACCTGCTCTATTTTTCCAGCCTGCACTCAATAACGGCTAAATAATTGAATCTGCTCAGCAGCCAAAGATTTGGTTTGAATTTTATTGGAATTTTAAATTGTTTTGTTTCTTCAGTATTTTATTACTGTAAATGGAAAATGCATCGCCCGCAGTAATAATCCGATGGCTTTTTATATTACTCTGAGCTTCTGCTTGGAGCATTATTGGAAAGCCAGGCAGCGAGGAGACCCTGGCTAATGGCAGCACGGGCTTATGAGATTACGCCTGCAGCTAAACAACTTTTTACTTTAGCAAATTGGCCACCAAACCCAGTCCCAGACACAGATGTAAATCCCAGACCCCGCTGGGGCCGCGGTCCGGGATAAATTTCCGGTTTATGGAGCAGGGAGCTCCATCCCTGCTGTGCCTGGAGCAGCAGGATGAGGCAAAATGTCTGACAGGGACCAGGGATGGTGGCAGGGAGGGTGGGAGAGGTGGGAGAAATCCCTCCCAAAACCTCCTCAAATGTGCCCACCTGCTGCCAGCATCGCTTACATCCCCCACATCCCTGGCATCCCCCACACATCCAGCATTCCCTGCACCTCCCAAATCCCTCACATTCACAGTATTCCTTGCATCCCCTGCATTCCTCCAATCCCTGGCATCCTCAGGGACCCCCACACCATGCCTGGCTGCAGCCACAACCCACAGGGTCTAGGAAAAAAAAGGAAAGATGGGAAGAAAGGAGGGAAGGGAAGCTAACCAGGGTCTGCTTGGTTAAACCTGTTGAGGGATCAAAACGGCATCAGGAAGGACGCCCAGGAGCAGGAAGGAGAGGAATGATGCTCAGGACCAGGAAGGATGCTCAGTACTGGGAAGGATTTTCAGGATCAGGAAGAATGTTTAGGACAGGAAGGACAGAGTGGATCCTCACTACTGGGAAGGTGCTGGGAAGGATGCTCCAGACCAGGAAGGGCAGGATGGACACTCAGCACAGAGAAGGAAGCTCCACTCTGCTCCCACAGCCCAGGTGGTGCCTGTGTGTCCCCCAGGCTGGTGCTGGAACAACATCCCTGGCTGGGTTCGCTCTTCCCTGGAGGAGGATGAGCATGTCCACCAGCAATTTGTGCCTTTAATTTCCAGCCCATGAGACTGCCCTGCCCAGCTCTGGAAGGGGATGGGGAGCAGGACGTTTGGGTGCACAGAGGGAGCAATTTGGGGATCAGCACCAGCAGCACCACAGCCCTGAGCAAGGACTCCTCAGGGAGAAGCCGAGTGGGGATGTGGCAGGACACGGCACCTCACTGGTTAACAGCAGCAGAGAGACACGTGCTGCTCCCTCCCTCCCCCCCATTCCTTCTGAGATAAGATGGGACCTTATTTTTACAATCCTTATTTTTAAGCTCATAAGGCGCTACAATATTTTGCAATAAATGAAAGAAGTAATCTCGGCAGGGAATCTTTATAAAGCTGCCGAAGGCGACGCGTGGCTGGAAGCTTCCCAGCACTGGGGATGGGCCTCGCCTTCCCCGTGGTCCCAAAGGAAAAGGCTTTTCACCCATTTTCCAGATGGGAAAAAAGCTGCAATGGAGGGCTCGACCCCAAAAAAGCAGCTCAAGGAAAGCGTCTGCCCCAGCTCTGTCTTCATGTGATCCCATTGCCATATTCACCCTGGGAAGTGGCATTTTCCTGGAGTCCTGAGCATCCTACCCAACCTCCCCCTCCCTGCTCATCCTCACTCTCCATCCCTGTCCTGCCCTGCCCCTCTTCCAGAACAGCACTGGCATTTCCAGCCCTGAGCTCCTGGTTTGTTCCTGCCCGGCCTCTCTGAGCCGGCAGGGCAGAAGGGCAGCAATTAGGCAGGATTTTTAATTGGCACAGGGGCAGGAGGGGTGGGAAGGGGAGCGATGGGGCGGAGGCAGGAGCACACTGGGGACCTCAGCAGCCGCGCCAATGGCTCTTATTAAAAAATAATAGTGCTGCAGCCTCCAAATGAATTAAATTCTGCGAGACAGAGAGCCTGTCCCCAGCTTTGGGACCAGGATCCCTGTTCCCCTTGCAGCAAGGCAATCCCAATGCCTTCAAAGCTTCACAAAGCATTAAAAAATCCCCTTCTTCTCTGCCTGGCACACTGGGAACAGATTTTGTAAAAGCTAAACCCTAAATATTTGCAAAACACTTGGAAGAAACCTCAATATTTGGAAAACACTTGGAAGAAAACAAACAAAAGCTGCTACATTTAACAAATCAAGACAGTCCTTCAAGTTTTGGGTCTGTGCCCCAAGCAGCAAAGCTGCCTGGCAGGATCTGACTGCTCTGGAGGGCAGAGCCTGGCACAGCTGGCACGTGGAGCTGCTGACCCCCAGCCAAGGGCAGGGCAGATCCCAGGGGGTCCCAGATGGAGCTGGGGGTGGCTGGGGGACACTGCCCTGCCCAAACCAGGGTGACCAACGGGTGGGCACGGGGGGTGCGTGGGGAGAGCAGCCACGTGTCACCCGTGGATTTTGGGTGCTGCCTGGCAGGGGGGGCACTGTGCCCGTCGCTCCGGGCGGGTTGGGCGGCTGCCACATCCCCCGGCCCTCCCACCCCGCGCCAGCGGCGGTTTCCATGGTGACAGTGTCCCCAGGATGGGTGGCGCAGAGGCCACCGCGCCGCCGCGGATGCCGCGGGGGTCCCTGCTCCCTCTCCCCAGCGCTGAAGGGACAGCACTCCCGTGACCAGCTCCCTGTGCTGTCCCCAAAACCGCTGAGCCCCACGGCACAGTCCCCACTGCGGGACCCCCCGGCCAGGAGCTGAGACAAACACACTCCGGCTCCGGGGGCTTAAATTAAACCAACTACAGCAATAATAGCGGGAGAAATCCATCTGAATAACCGTAGGTGGCAAACCCCGCGCGGCAGCGCCGGAATCTGCAAAGACAACAAAATTCATGACAAAGCACAAAGGGAAGCGCCGGGCTCGCCGTCCCCAGATATTCATCCGTTAACACGTTCCCTTTTTAGGCTGACATGTCATTTCAGACGGGCCTTTCTTCCTCCCCTTTCTTCTCCCCCTCGTCGCAGCGCGGCTCTGCCGAGGCGGCTGCTGAATTGGATCACCTCGGGGCGAGCACTTTATTATCTGCAGTCAAAGCGTCACCACAAATACCCGTCTACACACACACGTGTCACTTCCCATTTGTCTCCTCCACGAGGTATTAGCCCGGCACACAGGCACCGTGCTCTGTGCCACCACAGCCACCGTGCCACTGCGCGAGGATGCCCCGGTGACACCCCAAAGCCATCCTGATACTGTCCCGCTGTCAGCCCAGTGCCACCCCAATGCCATCCTGATGCTACCCCAGTGCCACCCTAACGCTGCCCCGATGCCACCCTCACGATGCTCAAGTGCCACCTCAGCACCACCACAATGCTGCCACAACACTGCCCTAATGTCACCTGTATGTCGCCCAACACTGCCCAAGCACAGCCCTGAGGCCAACCCCAACACAACTGCCACCCTAGTGCCACCCATCTGAAGCCAACAGAGCCCTAAAGCCACCCCAACACAACCACTGCCCCAATGCCACCCCAGTGCTGTCCCAGTGCCACCTTTCAGAAGCCCTGATGCCATCCTGATGCCGTTTCACCACAGAGCCTCCGAGGGACCCCGGGACCAGGAGGGGACCCCACCACCTCTGTTGGCCCTGCAGCTCATCCCAGCTGCCCCCAGCCCCTCTGCTCACCCATCCACAGCCAATTAATATTTGAATTAATTTAACACACGGGTTCTGTACCTGCTGAGGGGAGCAGGGTGGGCACCCCCAAAGCAGGGTGCCCCATCCTGGGGTCTGCCAGTGCCCAGGAACCTGCTCTGTGGCCAATGGACCATCACAATCCTGGGAAGTTTGGACACAAATCAAACCTTCTCGTGCGCTGCACCACTACCAGCCAAGCCCACCCCAAATCCAGGGCTCTGACCTGGCAGGAGATGGGCACTGAGCAGCCCCACCTCACCCTCCATCCTCACACATGACCGATGGAAAAGTGTTTTTGCAGCAATTCCTGGCAGGGAAAGTGCAAGTCAACAGCACATTTTGGGCCCAGCAGTTAATTGAACTCCTTTTTATGGCACGTATATAAATACACAGAACCATCATTAACCGATCCCTTCCAGAAAGTGAAAATGAAAGAATTAATCTTACTTCACTCATGTGTAACCCCTCATGAAATTAAAATGATATTTTATGGGTGTGTACAAAGCAAAGCCTGGCTGCAGCCGCTCTAATGAAAATGCCCTTGGAACAAGCAGAATTGGGTAACGAGAGGCCATTAAATGGGGCCTCATCCCATGTGCAATTAATGAGTTTATCACTGATGAGAGTCCCCACAGGTGCAGGGAGAGCTGTGGGTGACCCTGGAGCTGAGTCCCTGGCAGGGAGCCCTGGCCATCACCTCTCATTAGGGCCATCCCCTCATTAGTGTTTTAATACCCAGATGGGCCCCAGGAGGGTTTGTGCCACCCCCAAAGAGCCATTTGTCACACTGTCCCAGTGGGGCCAAGGTGACAGCTCCCATGGAACCCCCAGCATGGAATGGTGAAAGAATGCCCAGGCTGGTTTGGGTTGCAGGGACCTTAAAGCTCATCCAGTGCCACCTCCTGCCATGGGCAGGGACACTTTCCACTAGCCCAGGTTGCTCCAAGCCCTGTCCAGTCTGCCCTGGGACACTTCCAGGGATCCAGGGGCAGCCACAGCTTCTCTGGGCAATCTGTGCCAGGGCCTCACCTCCCTCACAGGGAAAATTTTTTCCCAAAATCCATCTATCCCTGCCTTCTGGCAGTGTGAAGCATTCCCACTCAACCTGCCATTCCACGGTCTTGTAAATAATCCCTCTCCATCTTTTTTGTAGGCCATGGAGGATGCTCATGAGGTTCCCCTCTGTGAACTCCCCATGGCTCCCAGCCCCTTTAGGAGGACACACATCCTGCTCCCTGCCACACCCCCAGCGCCAGGCTGGCTGGAGGAGGGCACACAGAAATTAACATTTCATTAAATATCATCCACTTCTCCATCACTGCTGAGAGTGGGAGCAGCAAAGAGTTTGGCCAAGCTGAGAGGGGCATTATTTGATTTATAATTTAAATAAAGCTCAGGATTCCTGTAATGCGCCCAGGATAAAATCAAAAGGGACCAGGCTGCTGGAGTTAATTGGACGTGATATTTTCCTGAGGATGCTGCTTCTCTGCAGGCTCCTGCTCCTCTGCTGGAGCTGGGAGGCACAGACAGGACTGGAAGGGCTCTGGCACCTTCCTGCACCCTCCTCAAGGCATGCCAGGCTGGTTCCTACGGAACAGCCTTGGGAACACCGCTGGCAACAGCAGCAAAGTCACCTCCAGCTTTATCAGGATGGATTTTGTGGGATGCTCCGGGCCCGCTGGGATGCAGCCACACCGATGTGGGGGGCACAGAGATGGGGGGACAACCATCAGCAGGAAAGGCCAGGGGCAGAACCGGGGGTGAAGGCACCAGCAGCTCCCTGCACAGGCAGGAAAATGAGTCAGCTCACCTTTTAGGTGAAATTAATACCAAAATTAATCAGCGGCGCGGGCAGGATAATAGGATTTCACAGTGGTGCCGGGCCAGACGGCCAACGTGCCGGGAGCCAGACTCATTTAATATCGACAGAAACAATGCCAGAGGACAGAAATAAGACCCATAAAGATAATTACTGAGATACTCAGGAGCAAATTAAGTAATCAGAGGCACTTCTAAATCGCGCCTGGTTTGAAGAGCACGCTCTCCGTGCCGATTCCCCGCGCGGGCGTTCCGGTGGCGGCAGGAGCTCGGCCCTGTGCAGGCTCCCCTCCCCTCCACTGTGCTTCCCACAGGTGCCATAAATAAATAAGGAAGGGAAAATTGTATTCCAAGCCAGATGCGTGACCCCGGGTGTCACCTGCAATTTAATTTGCGCTGGTAGGAGGCAGAGAGGAGCGAGATGTGCTGGATTTGCCCATAATGAGCGGAAACACACGGGCAGCTAAACTTTGATTAAGGTGACCTGGCTGGTGGCAGTCGGTGGCCAGCGAGGTGTGGGGGTCCAGGCAGGAGCTTGGCTGCTGCCACCCATCCCAGGGGACACAAGTCTCTTGGAGATCTCAGGTGAGCACGGTCCTGCCCGAGGGATGGGGTGAGACCAGCCAAAAGCTCTGTCTCCTGGGTACTCCGCACCTGCCAGGGTCTGGGGTGGGGTCAAACCTCTGCCCTCACCCCACTGGCACAACTCCAGGACCACCAGGACCCTGGGTTGGGACCCTCCCAGCACACAAGCAGCTGTACCCAGGAGCATCTCTCACACCCATGGCACCATATGTGACACCACGTAAGGGCTCCTGCTCCCCAAACCTCCTTATTTCAGCACCTATGACAGGGTGGGAAATGCTAGAAAGCACCAACCCCTCCCAGCAGGAAGGTGCCTTTGGCTTTGTTCCATGAGCTGAGATGGTCCTTAGCTCTGAGCTGCATCCAGGGAATGCTGTGGGGACCAGCAGGTGTATGCTGACCTCAGGATCACAACGAGCTCGCACAGAGATTCTCAATGCTAAACACCTTCAGTCTCCAGAAAACCCTCTCAGGCTCATCCTGCCCGTGGGTCTCAGACCATATGGGCATGGCTGAGCTTATTATTCCACGGCAATGAGGTGCTCCAGGAGCTGGACACCTCTCACCAGCCCTGTGCCACTGCGATGCTCAGGCGTGACGGATTATGAATAATTTTACAAGAGCAGCATCCTTTTTCCTTCCAGACACCAACAAGGAGGAGAGCTGGGAGGCACCACATGCTCCAGTGCAGTGCAAGCTGCACTGTGACACCTGGGTGCCCAAAACCTCCCCTCTGGCCTGGGTGTCCTATTCCTTGTGCTGGCCATCAGGGAGCTTCAGACAAAAAATCATGGAATCCAGAACAATTTGTGTTGGAAGCGACCTTAAAGATCACCCATTCCCCCCCTGCTATGGGCAGGCACACCTTCTGCTCCAAGCCAGGTTCAACATGGCCATGAACACTTCCAGGGATAAGTTTCAGGGATAAAAGAACTTCCAGGGATAAATAACCCTCCTGGTTGGCAGTGCAATGCTGAACTGATGCCGGGGGTCCCCAGAGAGGCTGAGTGTCATCCAAAATCCATGCCCAGCTTGCCCAAACCCCATGCCCAGCTCACCTGGCCGCTCAGGGTGCCCAGGTAGAGAGGAAAAAAAAGTCTACAGGAAAATCCAGCTCATTAAACAAACACCCGGGGGCTGTCACAGCCTAACAAGCAGAGCTTTAGCAGCTGATTTGTCTTCAGCCGGCAATGTTTAAAAATCCAACTGAGACCAGCAGAAAAATATCCACTCCCCTCTTTAAAACACACATTCATCACTTGAGAATCTTAATGCGTCTTTCCCAGCCGGGGAGGTCAAACACGCCTGCCTAAAGCAGGCTCATTAAATATACATTTAATCACGGTTTGGATTGAGAGACAAAGGCTGGGAGAGACAGGTGCTTTGCTGGAGTGACCTTTTGGATCCCATTTTAATGTAACTAGTTTACAGCTTATCTGAAAGGCCAGCTCCTGGGGAAGGCGAGCTGCAGCAAAACGGGGAAAGTAATTAGGGGGGGAAGGGCTGGGGAGGTTTGGGGGGCCGACTGCACCATCTTCTGCTGCCGCCTCACTTCCCAGGCAGCTCTGCAACATTTGCTGAAGTTGGACTTATCAACCACAGAACCCAATTTAATTTGCTTATCTTGGCTCCTTCCTCCCCCTCTCCTCCCCGCTGCTCCTGCTCTTTTTAATTATCGGTTAAATAAATGTCTTTTTCAATAAGGGAAACAGCATCAAAGCGGGCGCCCGCCCCGGGCACTTACACTTGCGTGGCTCCAGCGCCTTGTTGGGGCAGGGGAGGTGCTGGGCTGGGGGGTTCTGGGTCCTCTGCAGGCAGGCCAGCATGGTCTGGGCTTCCCTGCGGGCGTTGCCGCCCCACACCCTGCAAGAGAGGAGACACACAGTGAGCCAGGGACGTGCCACCCCCCAGTGCCACCAACCCCTGCCACCACCCCTGCGCCCACCCGGCAGGATCTCCCCAGCACTCGGTGCCTTTGCTCCTCTGGAGATAAACAACTAACTCTGAAAGCCTGAAATGAATAGGGATGTATATAAAATAAATATGAAGGTGTCAGCGGGCGATCTGCGCTTCCTGCAGAGCTTCCCGCCCTTCCCGCCGGGAACGTGGCAGAGCCGGGGCATCGCGGCAGTGCCAGACCGCTCCGCCGGCGTGCCAGCCGGTGCCTCCCGGCACGGAGTGACCCCGGCCAAGGCTGGGGAAAGTCAGTGTTAACATCCCACTCGGGGTCCTGGGATCTGTCGCCAGCTCCCAGCTGGCATCAAAATCTGCTCGACAAAAGCTGGAGGGGTCAGGCCAAAGTCGTTGTCACCACGGTGCTGCTCATTGTACATCCTTCCCCAGCCGCCGCCGGGGCCCTGAGTTACAACCAGTTGCTGCTGACACCCTCCCACTGCTCCAGCTGGCGCAGGGAGTGATATTCCCACTCGGAGAGGGCAGGGAGACGTGGGCAGGAGCAGCAGAAAAGCAGGCGTGGTGCCCATCCGCTGGCGTTTCAGCTCTGGCGCTGTTGCTGTTGTTTCACCCCGACTCCCCCAGCAAACCAGGGACCAGGAGAGACTCGTCAGCAAAAGGTGTGAGGAAGAGGAGGAGGAGGANTGACATACCATAGGAGGAGGAGGAGGAGGAGGAGGAGGAGGAGGAGGTGGAGGGGAGGAAGTCATCTAATACCGAGCAGGTGTCTGGAGAACCCGAATTGTGCTGTTTTCTCCTAATAATGAAGTATTCATGAGTAAAAGCCTTTTTCACTACTTTCTTAAGATACTAATTTCACAACAAGCGCCTTGTTACCATGCAATTATTCCAATCGTGCATTTCTCCCAGATTCCATCTGTCCTCACGCTCTCTAAATGAAAGACAATCATGTAACCACCTTTCATTATTCACTATTTTACTTTCAGCAAAGGTACCCTGAAAGAAATGATTTCCTCTGAAAGGGACTTTTATTCAGTTTCAAAACCAATTTTCTCCTATTACTGTCTTAAAAAAAAAAAAGAGGGGGGCAGGGAGGTGTTTTTATTTCATGCATTACATATCCTTTGTTAACGCAGCTCGCAGTAAAAGCAGCCGTATCCATTTTCTGGCTTCGATTTCTGGTAATTTTAAAATATGCCATTACAATCAGGCAGAAATTATACAATTTGAAAAGAGAATGAAGTGCTTCTTATTCAGGGCCTGAGCGCACTTGACTGCCAGGAGTTCTCCTCTCCCCGCCGGGACTCGGGGTTCATTACGCAGCCCCACTCCCAGCGCCTCGGCTCCCCCGGAACGTGCCCAGCACACGGATTTTCCATGACAGGAGCTGCCACCCCAACCTCGTCCCCATCCCCATCCCTGTCCCCAAAGGCTGGCCCTGGATCAAAGCACCCACGGCCGTGCAGGGGATGGATGATGGCGCCGGCTCCTGCCGTACCTGAGCCTGAGCTGCGCGGTGACCTCAGGGCTGGCGTCCCGCCGGGTGTCACCATCTGGGCGATTAGCGGCGGACGTCACCCGCTCCCTGCACCCAGGCAGCTCCTCGCGGGGACACTGACCTGTGTCCCTGGCGGACACGGGTGGCGTGGGCGGCTCGTGCCACTGCCAGATGGGGATCAGGTCCCTGCTGGTCCCTGGGGCACACGGGGCTGAGAGCGAGGAGAAAGCACCCAAGGGGTCACCAATCCCATGTGCGGGCACAGGGAGGGCGTGGATGCAGCCTGTCACAGGAGCTGAGGGCACCCTGATGGCCCAGCAGGTCCCTGGGGACACCCCCACGCTGGCATGGGTTGTCCCCACCACTGCTGTCTGCACCCTGCCATGCACAGCCCAGCTCCCTCCTGGAGCCATCCCGACCCTGGGCTCGGATCATCACCGGCAGCAGGCGGGAGAGGCGCGGGAGCCACACGCCAAACCGAATAAAGCCACCGATTAATTCAGACCCTGCTGCTGCCCCCATCTCCCGGCGTCTCGCAGCCCAGATGATTTTTCCGACAGCTACGCTGCGCCTCACCCCACCTTCACAGGCACGCTCAGAACCGGGAAGGCTCCGGTGCCACAACCCCAGAACAGTGTCCATCTGTCCACCCTGGCACCCTGCTGGGAGCCCCAAGCCCCAGAAGGGCCGTGGGCGAGCGGGTGGGCGCCTGGCACAATGGGCATCTGTGCCACGGTGGCATTTCGCTAATGCCGCTCCGAAAAGCCCCTGAATCAGCTGATGGGAATTGGGCACTGGGCTGTCCAACGCTTAGCGCCGGCTTAGTTAGCTCCATCTGCATTTGAACTAATTCCAATCAGCAGGATCCGATTTAGTTCAAGCTGCTCTGGCTCTTTCGTGGCAGGGAAGGCAACACTCAGCAGTTTTGCTGGAATGCCCCGAGTCTGCACGGCCTCTGCCCAGGCTGTGCCCATGGACCCACCATCATCCAGCACTGGGGCACAGGGCGAGTCCCACCAACAGTGAGGGCCCCTGGAGACATCTGGAGCAAGATCCCCCCAGGAGCTCCAACCCCACATCCCACAATTCTGGCATCATAGAACCACAGAATGTTTTGGGTTGGAAGGGACATTAAAGCCCATTCTGTTCCACTTCCTGTCATGCACAGAGATGTCTTCCACTGGACCAGGTTGTTCCAAGCCCTGTCCAACCTGGCCTTGAGTACTTCCAGGGATGGGGGAGCCACAACTCCATCCTTCCCCTCTCCCACCACTCCATCCTGCCCCACACCCAGCCAATCCATCTCGACATCACACTATTTATAAGCCCAAGGTCTTTGTGACTTTAATAAAAAACACCACCCTCTATGTCTAAAGCCCCAGTGATGGGAGGGTTTGGCACCTCCTCTGACATCAGCAGCTGATAAGTCGGGCTTATCTCCTCCGAGAGCCCTGCGAAGGTCCCTCCCGCGAGATAAGGCCAGCGCAGCTGTCGATAGAGGCTTTTGCAGGCGAGGATTTAGATAAAAGAAAATGTGACGGGAGGGGGGAGAAAAGAAAAAAAGGAACTTTTAAAGTCTCAGCCTGAAGTGGGTCTGTGTGGCTGCTGAGCTGTGGCAGGGCAGGGACGGTGAGGGACAAGGTCTTGGTCACCATCCAGGCTGTGGTGGAACACGTCCAGATCCTTCCCCGGGTGTTACCGGGGTGCAATCCCATCAAAAGGGAGCTCTTGGGGTTAGGAGAGAAAAGGGGGGCAGGACCAGGGATGCTGCAAAGCATGTTTGAGTCACACCATGTCCAGTGGCCATGTCCCCCCTGGCTATAAAGAGCCAGCACTGGGTTTGGCACAAGGACAGGAGGTGAGGGGTGATCCCAGCTGGGAGAGGCACAGGAGGCTCCTGACAGTGCCAGACAGACATACAGACAGCACGAGGTGAGGCCAAGGCTGGCAGCAACCAGAGAAACAAAGCAAAAGCCCTCATGGGCCCCTGGTGTACAGAGTACACCCAAAGTACAACTGGGAACAACCCTGTCCCTTGTCCCTCCATGGATGGAGGAGAAACCAACCACACCAGCAGGGAGCTCCCCTTTGTCATAGCCCCAGGGACATCGGGGACATCGGTGCTCCCTCTCACCACCTCCTGCCAGTGCCACCACCACTGGTCCCACGGACACTGATTTCCCATCCGATGGCGAGGATGAGGAGGTGCCAGAGGAGGAAGGATTCCCCTCTGCACACAGTAGATGCCCACCCCACTGCAGGGCGAGCGGGATTTTGGCTGGTGCTGCTGCCTGGCACTGCCATCTCCCATCCAGATTTAGGCTGGAGGGGATGCAACAATACCACAGCTCAGCCCCACAAGGGGTGAGCACAGAAAGGTCACCCCACTGTGAACCACGGGGAGCATCAGGTAAAATAAAACCAGAAGTTTGTCACCAAAGGTGCTGCCGGCCACCCCACGACCTTCCCTCGCCCGACCTTCCCTCATCCCACCCGGCTAATCCGCTCCCCTCCGCGTGCTCCAGCCCCGGGCCTTTCAGGGGGCCCTGTTAATAATTAAATGTTAATCTAAAAAGCAATTTTAGCTGCAGTGCTGCAGATCTGGTTAGAGATTACATTAGCATGTAAGAGTCAAGGGTAATTTTCTCTAACCCCTCTTGTGATCTTTAAAACCCGCAGATCTTAAAGCAACACCAGCTCCTCTGATTAAAATTGGAAGCTGGGGTTTGCGATGGATAATGATGCTGGAAGTGATTATTTTGCTGCTCAGGGTCTTGCTGGGATGTGGTGACTGTGGGGGGCTGGGGGAGAGAACAAGAGCAGCCAAGTGGCTTCTCCCAGCCCATGCTCGGTGGAAATGCTGGGAAGGTGCTGGGGCGAGCCCTGGACCCAGCTCTGAGCTGAGCTGTGCCACACTGAGCATCCCCATTTCCCACTTTTTTGGGCTTCTGTGACACCAGGATGGCACAGAGCCCACCAGTCATGGCACAGTGCCAGGGACAAAAGCTCACCCTGCTTTTGGGGTTCCTTGGGGAGATGGACCAGGACCCTCACTGCTGGCATCCTATAGCAGCATCTCATGTCTCTCTCATCCCACCCAGAGATGAGATTTCTGCTCTTGTGGCAGCTTCAAGGAGAAACCCCTTGGACTGTTCAAGAAAGTCAACATCAAAAAATACCCCAAAATCACCTTTTGCTCACAAGCAAGGTGAAAGGAACTAGGACAGGGCACGGCAAATCACCTCCTGAGCACTTCCAAAGACCCTATGGAAGAAATAGGGTATCAGGTGTGTCCACAATGATGGAATTTAAAAAAACCCAACAATTTGAGTGCTGTTGAGCATTTGCAGACGTCCCTGTGCAGGGCTCGGGTGGCCTGGTTAAATTTATGTGTCAGCTTTAAGGAGGCCTCTCATCAAATGAGCTATTTTGGGCAGAGATTAAAGATCTATTTTCGCTGCGAGCGGGAACAGCTCTCGAACAGGTTAATAATGATTCTGGAAAGCCAAGCGCCTCCAGCACCCCGGGGCAGGAACCCAGAGCCCTGGGTGCTGTTGGGGGGCTCCTGAGGCTCCCCAAGCCAGGAGGGTGGGGGATCACGGTGCAGCATGCCCCCGCCCCGCTGCCATCCTGCCGGGGAGGAAGGAACCCCGCGTGCTGCGGCGGGCGCTGAGCAGCCGTGGGTAATTGGAAGTGGCAGACGCTGGCACGGCGCTGCCGAGAAGGTCATTACGTGGGACTGGGAACAAAATGCCAGGAGCGAGGGGGGAGCGGCCCCGTTAGCAAAGGTCAGGGCCCCGCTCGGGTGCCGCCGGTGTTTTTGGCAGGGCTCAGCCCTGGCTGTGTGCACCGAGGTCCCGGCAGGGCCAGCGCACAGCGGGTGGGCAGGATCTGCCAGGTCCTGCCAGACATGTACGGACGTGGCCCCTCGGATGTGGCACCAGCTCCTCAAAGCAAAACCTCACTGATCCGACACAGTCGTGCCGTGCCTTCCTCCTGCACACGGATTGGGAACAGGGGGTGGGGGGAGCTGTCCCTCATGGATGCTCAGGATGCTCACGGGCTTTAGTCCCAGCACGAACCTGGGATCAACCAGCAGAAAAGTCAAGTGGCTCCATGGAGCAGCAACTAAAAGCAGTCTGGGTCCCAACAAGCCAGGAGCCAAACCCAGCGTGGGCAACCACACCATGGGCACTCGCAGCATCCACGTTTCCAGCTGAGACCCAACAAACCCAGCAGTGCAGAGACCAAAGCTCCCCATCACAGCTCCTGTCCCATCCTGGCTCACTCCTGCCTCATCCCAGAGGTTTGACTGTTCCCTGCAGTGACAGTCCCTGTGCTCCCACGGCCATGCTGCCCTGTCCAGCTGCCCCACACTCGGCAGCCGGGCGGGCTCCACTCCGTAATTACAGCCCCAAGTGCCGGGGCTGTGAAAGAATCTGACGAAGGAATCCAGGGTAGATCGCGCTGCTGAAATTACTATAATCAAAGGCTTTCACAAAGGCTTCAAATGCAACCAATTACCCTGAAAGGCGAGGCAAGAAAGAAAACAAATTAACATGTTTGCACAGAGCCTCAGCGCAGCGCACACATCGCCCCGCGCCGCCCTCAACCCCGGCCAGCCGCTGCTCTCCATCCTCAGTCCTGCTCCCTATCCCTGGCTACCCTCGCCTCACCCCTGGCTACCAGCTCCTCATCCCCACGGCTGGGCCCTGTCCCACATCCTGCTCTGCTCACAGCTGCACACAAAGGGGCTCTGTGCCAGTCCCTCACCCCGCAGCCGCCCACTGCCCCGCCGGCACACAAAAGCCCTGCCTGTGCCACGGCCGGCTCCGGCGCAGGCTCGGGGGCTTGCCAGGGTGGCCTGGGGAAACCTCCCTGGCTCCCTCCCTCCTCCCCCAGCGCTGGAGGGGTCCCCAGGCCAAGGGAGGGGTGGGGGGTCCTCAAAGGCACCCATTGAATGCAGCCCTGCATCGCCCACCAACAGCTGGGGAAGCTTCTCGCAGCAGGGACCCCTCACCCTCCCCTCCTTATGTTCCACTTCTTCCGTGCTGCTGGTCTGGGGGAGAAAAAAGGGGGAAAAAAATAAAAATCAACTTATTCCTTTTAATATTTAATGCGAGTCCATCACCCTCAGTCTATTTGGTAACACAAAGCTCTGGAGATTTAAACCCTTCTCACCCGGAGAGATGGAAATGAATGGTGTTCTTTAATGAGCTGGTTCAGCAGAAAAGATAGATTTCCAAGATTACTGTAGGAATTCTTATAATTGATGTGTACTTTTGTAACAAGGATTATACCACCATCCGGTCAAGTAATTCCAGCTCTTTCCCCCCTTCTCCCAAGCACACCCTGCTTTTGGGGTTCCCTGGGGAGAGGGACCAGGCCTGGGGAGAAAGCAACTAGGGAGGGGGAGGAAGAAAAAGACAAAGAAAAATTAAACAGGTTTTTCTTATTTACCCATAGACCTAACCTAACGCAGCCACTGAATGGGAAAATAAGGCGTCTCTCCAGATTTCTCTATTTGTTTTACAAATCCCCGCTTTCCCCACCGATCGGAGGCCGGATGAGCCGCTGAATGCCGAGTAATTAAAAGGAACAGAGAACAATACTCAGCGCTGCCGAAGAACACGGAGTTTCCCTCAGATGTTTATAGCAATTGTATGAAAATGTACCAGGCGGGATGGGGAGAGCTGACAGCCGGGATTTGGAGCAGCCGGGATCGGAGCTGGCTGCCTCCCCCGCCTGATTGGCATTAATTGTGTGCGTTTGCAAAGCAGAACGGAAAGTCTGACACGAGCTGCGAGCCAACATTTCTTTCTAATAGTCTTAATGATTACGACGAGAGCTGATGATCATCGCGGGGTGTTAATAGCCCGGAGAGCGAGCGGCTCCACGGCTGCTCTCGGTGGGGACAAGCGGGGATGTCCCAGCCCAGCTCCCACGGGATGAGCTCAAGTGGCCCCATGCAGCCACACCGCTGCCTTGTCAGGCTGTAAAACTCTGACAAGGGGACAGGAAGGACACGGAGGGGACAGAAAGGACACGGAGGGGACAGCAACCTCCTGCTCCATCCATCCCCAGGCTCTGCCCCATCGGAGGGGTGGTTGCAGGGAGGTGACATCAAGAGGGAGAATGTCCCCCACACTGAGCCCCCTGTGCAGCAGGAATGTCCCCAGGCTGAGGGACACCCTGCTCCCACAGGTGCCCCAAACCAGCTGCCACAGCCCCATCCCCAGCAGGTACCACAGGAGGGGCTGGGGCTGCTGCCCTGGGGAGCGAGGAGAGAGACTGCAAATACCCCACCGAGCAGCAGAGCCCGTCATTAACAGCTGATTAATGAAACCCGAGTTTCCCCGACTCTTTCCAAGGCTGTTTTTCCGGATGTCCTTGAGTTTCGCTGCTGCAGAGGCGAGCGGGAGCTGGGTGGGAGCGGGGACCAGCACGGGCTGCTCCAACCACGGCAGACACGGAGCCAGACGCGCACAAAAACCCGGCCCGGCCAGGTTTACACGGCAGGAAAAATCGATGGCCATCGATCTGCAATACAAAGGGACCGCGGCGCTGGCAGGCGGCAGGCGGCTGCCACCTGACCGGGGCTGTGCAGGGGACACGGCTCGGGGTCACATCGCTGGGGACCGGCTGCCCGGCGTGGGACACAGCCAGCAGCACCCACGGCCACCCCACCTGCCCCGGGTCCCCGCGGCCAGGCCATGTGCCACTGAGCCTCGCAGCAGCGCATCCACGGTGTGTGGGTGGCCCTTGGCCGTGTCCTTGCCGGGACACGGCTGTCACCTGCTCAGCCTCCCCCAGCTGGATGGAGAGACGGCCTTAGCCCAGCTCCGAGCTGTTTGATTTGTTTTATCGTCTGCGCTGGCCAACAGATCACTCAGCTTTGGGCTTTCTGAGCTCACTAATAATTGCTCCCTGATGAAAAGAAATCGAGACTCGGTCCCTTTCTTCTTTCCCCCCTCTCTTTCCAAAAAAAAAAGTCCATAAAGAAAAGCTATAAAAATGGCTTGTTATCTCACCTAGCGAGGCTCGGGCTGTATGTTATTGCTAATTGGGTATAACATCCTTGTCTTGTTCTGCTCTCTGAAGCTAAATCAAGAAAGCACCACTGCTGCGAACTAATTATATCTCTGGACTGCAGACTCCAGCTTGTCTTCCCCTTTATTGAGTTAAAAAATGGTCACTAACCTTAATCTCTCATATTCCCAAGAATTAGGGCTGCTGGAAACTCACCACTTCCACCTGCATCCTGCTCTGTGCTGGGAAAGACAGAGCACATGGCCTGGTGAAGGGTTTGTGCTGCTCTGGGACACAGCCCCGAGCCAGATTCCGGAGCTGCCCATCCCTGTGGCATCCCGTGGCACTGTGACAACCACAGACACTGCTCAGGTCCCTGTGCCATGGAGACTTTCTCACACACAGCTCAGAGCCTTCCTGTGCTGCACACACTCAAAGCTGGGCCATCTCTCCTCTTTATAGGAGACCTTAACCTTCTGTCACTGGGATGTTTCTAAAATCTGTCTCCCCCTCAGCATTCCCAGGCTTGGCAGATGTGGGCAGATGTGAACATGGGAGTTACATGTGTGGAAACCAAGGGGAGCAGATCCTGCTCCAGTTCATCCACATCAGCTCCCAGTGCCAGCCCAGGATGGACCCCCATGAACCCCTTAAAGCTGCTGCTCACCCTCAGGTCCCCCACAAGAGCAGGGACACTGTGGCCACCCAGCTGTGCCACTACACGTGGCTATGGATGAATCTCTCTGGTTACTGGCACAGCTGCACCCTCTGGCACTGCAGCCACGGCACAGACCCCAGGAGAGAGGACAACCAGAGCCACAAAGGACACTGAGACGAGCAGTGGAGCTTGGGCCACACAGGACAAGCCTGTCCCTCCCTGTCCCAGCGACTCCCTCAGCACCAGCAACTTGGGGTCAGAAATACCAGCAGCAATGTGAGGCTGTGGGACAGGAACTGGAGCAGTGACACCAAGCTCAGTATCCTGCCTGGCTCCATCCCCCTGCCCAGCTCCATCCCCCTGCCCGTGGGCACCCACCCGTGCAGACGCTGTTACTTTCCAAAGGCAAAGTCAAACTCCAGTTCTCCCCGCGAGCCAAGAGCATCCCTTAAAAAAATTGATACTTCCCTGACTATTAATTAACCTGAACCACTTAAAACTGCCTTCAATTTGTCAGGTTTAACTGCCAGCTCTTCTCGGTAAATCAAGCGTCGCGTGCAGATGGAGGCTGCGTGCGCGAGGCGGCGGCGAAGGAGGAGGCGGGGAGCACGGGGAGAGGGGCACCCTGTGCCACGCTCACCATCCTGTCCCCTGAGAGCCCTGGGCATGATATTCACACCCCACAATTAGCCAGGGCACGGTATTAAACACACCAGGCAGGCAGGAGCAGGCAGGGCAGCCAGCGGGGCTCGGAGCACCCCACACCGCAGCCTTGCCGTCTCCCCCCACGGCGCCCTTGTCGTGCAGCCAAGGCTGAATTGGAAAGCAATATGAATATTTATCTCTGACAGTGAAATCTCCCCGCTGCAGGGTATTAAGGCTTTATTAGTGTGTGGTTACCAGCCACGCTAAGCCAGCCCCCGCTCTTGCCTGCAGCGCAGAGAGATGACCTACAAGAGGCAGATGGCAAAGCCTCGGAGAGCCCCCCGACGCCGGGACGTGCCTCCTGAAAAGGGGGCTGCACATCCCAGTCCCACGCAGGGAGACACAGAGTCAAGGTCCCCCTACCAAAGCCCCCTCCTCACCCAGCACCAGCCCCTCCCTGACGCCTCCCCAGGCGGAGGCCATCCCTCCGCCCCTGCAGCTCTCGCCGTTTTGGGTTAAAACGCTGATGTATTCTCTCTTTAGCAAAAGGAGTCCCAGGGGCTATAAAAACTCCCAGCAGGCTCCTGTCAGTCTCAGGTCATTAACTTTCTTTCATTGGGAGTTTGTTTACAGCCAGCCATAAATAGCGGCGCCCGCGCCGCTCGCTCGCCAGTGGGACAGGCTGGGATGGGATGGGACGAGATGGGGCTGCCTGTGCAGGGGGGCCCAGCACCTCAGGCTCCAAGGTGTGGGGTACAGCACTTGCTCTCCTCCATCAACTTTTGCCATGCCCCGCGTTTTCCTGCACCCCATCCTGCTCAGCACAGCGGCACCGCCTGCTACGGAGCCACCTCAGCCCTGCAAATTGATGGGGTCACCTTGTGCGCGGCCTGAGGGAGCTGCAACGTGCCTGCGGCTCAGTCCTGGCCTTTCCTGGAGGAGGAGGAAGGAGGCAGCTGGCTGGAGCTGTCCCCGTGGGTGACCTGCCCCAAATCCTGCCCCACGCCCTCAGCCAGCCCAGCCCCTGCGCCTGTCACAAGCGCCAACCTCAGTTCAGGACCTCTGCGTGTTTGAGGTGACCCAGCCACAGTGCACAGAGCCCTGGGGGGACCCCAAGACCACTCATCTCACCACTGCCTGCACCTCAGAACTCTGCTTTTCCAACAGCACTGACAGAAACACAAAACTGAGTGTGCCACCAGCACGGCTAGCCCAGCGTTCCAGGTGGGAGCCACACATGGCTCCTCTGCACGCAGGCACACAAGGGACAATCTCAGAGCACCCACATCCTGCTGCCCGCCCAGGACAGGCACCCATGGCCCTGCCAATGTCCCCAACACGGGGAGCTCACACCGGACCCTGCTGACGCCTCAGCAGCTCCAGTGAGCCACCCTGCTGGGATCCTGCTGGATGCAGGTGCCCAGGCTGGCACAGGCGCCCAGGGCTGGCACAGGTGCTTGGGAGATTTGCCATGGCTGTGTGAACCCATCCCACGTGTCCCAGCTGGGGCTTCGATGGTTCCAAGGTACTCCCAGACACCATTTCCACAGACACTCCCTGCATGGGGGGCTGAACAAGAAGCTTGGGCTGTCCCCTCACTGGCACAGCCAGCTCCGTGTGTCACCATCAGCCCCACGCTGGCACAGACGGCTGGAGTGGGGACTCGGTGGCACAGCTCCCCCCCATGCCTCATCCCAGGCTGCAGAGGGGGGTCCTGGGGGGTCCAGCTGGCTCTGGCAGCAGCCAGGAGCCCACCTCGTGTTGTATTTCACGGGATGTGAAAATACAGCACCACAACAGTTTGTGCACTGGGCTGAGGGATTAAACCCCAAACTCACACACGGCGACTTGTGCTCTTCCACCTATCCCTAGGCGAGCAGGGACTTGCCAAAAATCCCAGCCTCGTCCCTGCCGGTGCCCTGCATCTATGGAAATATCTGTATTTTAACCCATACACTCGCCCAACCTGTAATCAGAGCAACACAAATAGCCCCTGCTTCCCATGTAAATTAAAAACACCCATTAGGCAGATTTCAAAAGATGTCAGTAGGCTTATAATTATACACGACATCCTTCCGAGATAAAAGCGATTACCGGGGATGCAAATCACTTAGCAACCAATCAGTGCCCCCAGAGTGCGGAGCACTGACCAGCCATCCATTTTCGCCTCGTCCTTTTATTCCCTGCATCGAGCAAATACAAACACAGATAAAGAGAGGCACAATAGCTCTTGACACGCAAATAGGTTAACATAATAAAGCCAGCTTTAGCCGGCTCACTCGAGGGAGAAAAGCAATTCTCAGGCAAGCAGGAGGTAATAAAACAGGGCTTTTGTGTTCCTGGCTCCCATTCTCACCCCTGCGCCAGCTTTGCTGCATTAGCTGATAGGCATCGTGGTTTGATTGAATTACCTTTCATGAATATTAGCTTTTTGAGGAATGCGCAGGCAGAAGAGAAAGAAGAAATGTCTTATTTTTGCATGCATGCGCCTGCTGCAGACGGACATGCGGCGGCACAGATGCCGGCGGGGGCCGGGAGAGGGGTCCCGGCAGGTGCAGCCCCCGGCCCACCCCGCCAGCTGCAGCATCCCCAGCCTTGGGGGGGTCACACACACAGTGCCTGCATCCCAGGATGAGACACCACCAGCAAAGCACCTTAGCCAGGGACACACATCCTGCTGTCCCCACATGGAGCCGTGGGAACAGCAGACTTCTGCCATCACCCTCCACGCTCAGGACCCCGCATCCCTGCCCGTGGTACCCCGACAGCCGGAGGGGGCTGGGATGGGCTGGCTCCCACCACATTCCCGAGCCCAGCGCTCCCTGTGCCGCAGGATCACGCCGGAGAGGGAGCGGGGCTGCCCGGCTCCACCGCAGATTTTCCCACACAAGTTGAGGCCACGCAGGAAACCCGCTCCAGGCAAAAATTAACTCCGCCGCCTGGCAGGGACGCAGACGCCCGGCACTAATGCCGCACGCACGGCGGGGAGCGCGGGGACGGTGGCGGGCACCGGGGACCCGGCTCGGGGGCACCACCACCGTGGGGTGGTGGGACCAGGGGAACCCTTGGTCCTAGAGCCAGAGTCCTTCACGGGCAGGGCAGCAGCACGCAATTAAAAACCAGCCCTAGGAGGGAAGGGGCTCCACCACAGCCTGCTGAGGGATGGACGAATTTCAGGCTCAAATAAAACAGACAACCAGAGGGGCTGAAAAACTAAGGTGACGTGGTCTCAGCAGCCTGGCAGCAGCCACTCATGTCCTCCCTCCATGGGCTTCTCAGCTCCAGCCTGAGGGTGAATATCCACACCGAGATATTGCAATTTTTACCGACACGCTCGGCTGCAACGGGGCCCAGCTCACAGCCGGTGCTGCTCCGGCATCAAGAACGTGCCCCACTGGTACCGACCCTCAAACCGGCAGGAAAGCTGCTCCTGAAGCTGGGAAAACACGCCGTGCTCCCGCAGCCAGGGAATGGCTTGCCCTTCCCCTGCTCCACACACAAGGCAAGCAGAAGGCACCGCGGCAAGAGCTTCCCTCTCCTTCCATGAGGGCTTCGAGGCCGCCCGACCCGACCCGACCCGACCCGACCGCACCCGGCCCGCACCGCGGCTCCCCGGCACCGCCAATCCACTCCTCAAAGTTTTATGGATCCTTCACAAGAAAAACCCCTCGCAGGACGCCGGGTGCTCTCTGCCAGGGACACTTCCCACCACAGCCTGGGTGTGAGAGCTTCGCCGGCCGCGGTGCCACCAGAGCGATGGCCACGTGTGTGGCCACTGACCAGCGACATGTGCCCAGCACACCGGGCAGTCAAAGCCCACCACAGGCGCATGAGAAAGGGTAAAACTGCCCCTAAATCCCACTAAATTATCCCGAGAGCGATGCTGGACGCTCCTTGTGGAGAGAGGGGCCACGCGGCTCTGTCCCTGTGCCTGCAGAGCCCCACGGCCACTCTGCCCTCCAGGAAAGCTCATCACCCACCCGGGACAAGCTGCCGGCAGCCTCTGGGCAGGAGCATCCCGGGCAGGAGGATGCACATATAAATATATACGTGCATATATATAAAATATATCAAAAACCTCCCTACGGAGATCCCCAACAACCAGAACCACCACCGCCCAATGCCAACGAATTCATCCCTCGGCAAACACCAAGCACGGCCGGAAAACTTTGCCACTGCCTCTCCTCGGAAATACCCCGCAGGGCCGGAGCCGAGCCCCGGTGGCAGCCGTGCCCTGCAGCGAGCTGTGCCGTGCCGTGCCGTGCCGCCGCCGGCTCGCTGCGTCCAGGCCCTGCCTCTCCAGCCATTAAATCTCCACGATGTGACGGCTCTCCCTGGAGCTGGATTGGGACGCTGGGGCTGAGCTGCTGGCACCAGCAGCACCTCATTTCAGCCGGGGACCGAGCAGGAGAGGCGGCACAGCCCGCTCGTCCCCGCCTGGAGCCGGCGGCCGCCCCGGTGGATGCCCGGCCGTGCTGCCCAGGAGCTCTCGGGGACCACGATGCCTCGTCCCCGGTGAATCGTATTCCCAGCGCCGATGGTCCAGAAGATGCCATAGGATGCTGCCTCCGCAGCGGAGCTTTTTCCAGAGGGGATTTTCTCCGGCAGAGCCTCCCGACCCGGCGGAGGCAGCCAGGGAGACGGGTGTTAAATAAACCATCGCTGGGTGGGTCCTTCTTCCCTCTCCTTTGTGACCGCCGGGATCCACACCAGGCGCGGGGTCCATGGCGGGGTCCTGCTCTGCCACCACCCGCTCCGGTGTCGCGGTGGGATCGGGCGCTTTCCTGCCCGGGACGGAGGAGAAAAACCTTTTTTTTTTTTTTTTTTTTCCCAGGCAAAAAGGGGCAGAAAAGGCTCGCAGCAAAGGTGGCAGCTCCCGGTCGGCTCCCGCTGGAAGTGTCTCAGCTTTCCTCCTGGAGGCACCCGTGGATATTTTATTTCCACTTATGAGTCAGGCGACCCAAAAAGCCATTAAAAAATCAAAAAATCGGATAAAAAAATCCTCAAAAAAACCAAAAGTTCTTCCCGTTCCTCTCCGGTAGCGACGGGCGAGCCGGGCCCCGGCGGCGACGGCTCCGCGGGCACCACCGGGCACCGCGCTGCGGCGGCGCCGCCTCCGCTGCGCTCCGGGAGCCGGCGGAGCCCCCCGGTCCCCGCGCCCCCGCCCGGTAACCC
>VWZV01015941.1:1187959-1200707 GCA_013397155.1 Irena cyanogastra
CGCCGCCGCCGCGCCGCGGGGCTGTGGGGCGCCGTGAGGCGTCATGGGAGTTGTGGTCCTGCTGGCGTGAGGGGTTTGCCGCGGGGAAGCGGGAAGCTGGAGGACTTCGTGGGGACAGCGAGATGACAAGTCCGGAGCTAATGGGGGATGAGAGCCAGGCTGGAGCTCACCTGAGGACCTCAATGGCTACGGCCACAGACACCCCTGAAGCCTGTGCGCTGCGAAGACCGAGCGAACGCTGCTGCAGCTGAGGCTGCCCCCGTTAGCACGAGTCCTGGAATCCATTATTGCTCCCCCAAAATCCCCAGGTTCTTTTTGCCGCTTCACGTGTGCGAGCGTCTGTGGGAAGGGGGCAGCCCGTTCAGCCTTGCCCCTGAGGGTCCCACATGTGCGGCTCCGAGCACCCCCTCAGCGGCCCGGTGTGAGCCCTCAGGGCTCATCCCCTCCCTGCATCCCTTCTCCCCGGCTCCTGCCTCGCAGCACTGAGGTTTGGCCGCTTCGGGGGAGATCTGGCTTCTTACTGAGTTTTTGAGGAGTTTTGAGCGGATCTGGCTTATTTTGGGGGCCTCTCCACCTTCCTCCACCGAGGGAAGCAGCAGTGGATTTCCAGGCGTCCATAATCAGGGGTGGCAAGGGGAGAGTTGACACCCGGGGCCCATTTTCCAAAAATGTGAAGCTGCTCCAGTCACCACTCCTGATCCAGTGAATGCTGAAGGTTGGGAAATTAAAATAATAGCTAGATCTGCTTTCAGGAGAGCGACTCCTCTGTGCAATTACAACGCATATTATCCTCGCTGTGAAAATACATTATATTGAATAAATTCCCTCTCAGAGCAGGGCTATTCATACTGTTCATTTGTTTCAGTTCAAACATTTTTAGCTCATCTCTCTGGCAGGTTCTGGTGCAGCTTTATACCTTCTCTGCAGCTTATTTATCTGCTTTCCCCGTGTTGCAATAGAGGCCGGTGATAAGAATAAAACCATTACAGATTTGCGAACAGCACTTAGATTTTTCAGAGATAATTTAATCAAAGCTATTAGGAAGGCAGGAAGAAAGATTGCTCTTTATTCGGGGGTGGGGGGGGAAAGAGATATAAAAAGGAGCCTTCATTCTTCTCAGAAAATGTTTTAGCCACCTGAAGTCAGTCACAAGGACTTGAAAGGGTGACGGCGTCTTTGCCAGGGAAGAGATCCGTCCCGGAATAGCAAACTTCAAAAGGTGGGTGTTTTGGCACTGCCTTCAAGGAGATGCTATTAAGCAGTTCTGACCTCCCCATTTCCATCCTTTTTCTCTTTTTTTTTTTTTTTTTTTAAAGACTTGACAGAGGAGAAACACTTTTGTGATTCAGGGAACCCGTGAATACTTTGCCGGAACATAAATTTCCCCCAGCGATGTTGGGAACACAAGGAGAGCCTTAATCTGCTAATGAATGAGCTCTGCAAAGTGAGACCGGCTCCGCTGCCACTTCCAGAGGGATTGAATTGCAGGGAGGAAGCTGGAGGAGAGAGATTTTTAAAAGTCCTTCTGCTTTAGCACAAATAAATAATGCATCAGCACGTCTGGGGTGGCAGCGGGTGAGTCCCTCCCCTGAGGCACTGGGGAGCCCAACCAAAGTTTTCCATGCTCCTAAAACAGGAACAACACAGGATTGTAGTGACAGGACAACGGGAATGGCTTCAACCTGACAGAGAGTAGGTTTAGATTAAGTGTGAGGAAGAAATCCTCCCCTGTGAGGATGGGGAGGCCCTGGCAGAGGTTGCCCAGAGACGCTGTGGCAGCCCCATCCCTGGAAGTGCCCAAGGCCAGGTTGCATGGGGCTCAGTGGAAGGTGTCCCTTCCCATGGCATGGAGCGGAACAGGATGAGCTTTAATGTCCCTCCCAACTCCAACCATTCATTGATTGTCTTCTCTGACTCCGTGCTCTTTCAGATAACGATATCCCTTTAATTTAATATCATTATTTTTGACCGGCACTGGCAATTTGGAGCACGGAGTGTCTCCATCTCTCATCCTGACAAATGCACGCTGTAATTCTTTGCCCAAAATGTCACTCTGCCCTGGCAATGCCTGGCCCTCGGAACGAGAAAGATTTCCCGGGGATTAAAACCGGGCCATTACTCTCTGCTTTAAATGCATTCAAGGTTCTGAAAGCTGTATCTGCCCTCGTTCTTTTTGTACGAAAAGTTATTGACTTATCAAGGTTAAAATCCATTCCGTATGGCCCAATAAAACAGGGATATCTCCGCATCCGTGCTGTCATTTGCAGGTCCGTTTTCATGGCAACAGGGCTCTTTTCTGCACATTAAACGGCTCAGTTGTGCAAAGTTCAGACATTACATAAACACAGAGGTAACAACAACAACAAAAAAAAAATCGATGAGCTCATAGGCATGGAAAGAGGAGATAGCATTGATCGGGGCCGCTGTCGATATTTGGGATCGCTGGCTCCTGCCCCGCACGCAGCCCTCCCGTGCTGGCAGCAGGGACACAAAGGGATGATGAAGGACACGGAGGGGGAATGGCACCTTCAGCTCCCTGCCAGCTCCTGCCTGTATTTAATGTCACCAGGGCACAGCAAGGGATGCAGGGGTGCTCACCCACCCCGCTGAGGTTTATCAGTGCTAGTGGTTCTGTTGTCACTCCAGTGGGTTCTGCCCATGGCTGGTTTTGGGTCACAACCCCACTTCCCATTCCCACTGAATCCTTAGAGGTTTTCCCCAGCTCCCAGCTGTTTCCAAATGCAGCTCTCCAGAGGATGGGGGTCTAAGAGGTGGCTCCAGGCAAGGACAGGACACGTGGGGGACACAAACACTGAGGACACGGAGCACTGGTGGGGCGCAGGGTGTTGGGATGAGGGACTTTGATGCTGATGAGAGATGTCAAGCTTTTTGCTTCCCAGTCAGAGGGGAGAGAGAGATTCCGGCGTTAAAATGCTCGTTAGAGGAGAGACACCAACATCTGTTGGGAAAGCAAATGGAGAGCGGAGTGAGACGGCCAGGGGCAGCCAGGCGTGAGGAGGAGGAGGAGGAGGAGGAGGAGCNGAGGAGGAGGAGGAGGAGGGGGAAGGAAGGAAGGAAGGAAGGCAGGAGTGGGGCTCTCTCCAAGCTGCTGCTGTGGCATAGAGGATCTGCTGCCCGTCGCCCTGTGCCAGTGCATGGACTCATTCCTGGATCCCAAATCTCACCAGAGTGAGAGCAGAATTTGCCCACAAAGAGAAACTGGTCCCTTACGGCTCCTTCCCTTGGGTCTAGAAGCTCCCCGAGTGCTGGGGCCAGAATGGGAGAGGTGGATCCAGGGAACACAGAGGGCATGGAGGGCACAGAGGGCATGGAGGGCACGGAGGGCAGGCGGCTGATCCAGGCTCAGAAAGCTCTGTTTGGGCAAGGAGCTGTGTCCAGCAACATCCTCCCTGCTGTCCCCCAGGTGCCACAGCTGTGAGTGGGCACAGAGGTGGAGCTGGGCAGCATTCGTGGGCGGCTGCCTCGGGTGCTGCAGGATCAGCAAGGCAGAAGCTCCCGTGCTCTGTGGTTGCTTTCCCCCGGTTTATTTATAGATTCAGCAAATTATTCAGCTGAAACAAATCCCCATTCCAGCCGGGTCCTGGGGGCAGCGGCGCTTGCGTCCTCTCCCAGTGCATCAAGCAGCGTTTTCTGGGGGCACTGGCAGCCCCACGGCACCACCCTGGCATCTGCAGGGCCAGGGGGTGGCCTGGGCACAGTGACAGTCCCCAAGGTGCAGGTGGTGACACAAAACTCACCCCAGGAGCAAGCCAGGATGGACCATCCATGGCGGGGAGGATCAGGGTGTGGGGTGGGCTGGATGGGGTGAAGGGCTGGGGTCCAGCTTGCCCCCCTCCCAGTCCCCAGCCCCCTTGACAGCGACGCCGGGAGCGAGTGCTCGCCGCCAGCCCAAGTCTATTTTTATTCCCTGCTTAAAAATATCCCCGTCGGGGTCACTGGCACATGATGGATCATCGTTCCTGTGACTCCCCTCAGGGTCTTCCCAGCTCCAACACGAGGAGCAGAGTTCAGCTTCCTGCAAGAGCCCCCTGCACCCTTCCCATCCTGTAAAAGCACTGAGGGGACACCACAGCCCCCACACTGTGGGGGCACAGAAATGTCCACGTGCTCCTGGAGCTGCAGTGTGATGAACGGCAGCCCCAGCCCTGCCCCAGTGTGGCCCTGTGCCAGCTTTGCATCCTGGCAGTGACCGGGAGCATCCCGAGGTCACTGTGTCCTCGCTCTCTGCTGTCACTGTCTGAGCAGATCCTGTGCCTTTTTCTCCCCACCTGATGGTATTTTGTGAAAATTTCAACTAATTTCACCAAAATCTTGGGTGAAAGCCCTTGTGAGCAGGGCAAGGAGTGTGAGAAGGAGCCAATTCCAGCCTGTGGAGCATTTTCTATCTCTGTTAGTCCTGAGGCTCCGATGCCACCCGAGACAGTGCTGACTGACAGGTGATTTGGTTTTATCCCACTGAGGATGTTTCACATCTGGCACAGGGCCATCTCAAAGCCTCTTTGTGCTGGAGTGATCAAAAGCATCACTGGGTGGAGGCAAGGCCAAGAGGTTTCAGGGGGGTTCCCAGGCTCCAGCTGCGGAGGGGACCCTCTGTGGGCAGAGCAAAAGTGCCACTCCCAGGGAGAGCTTGGTGGGCACAGCTGGCTGTTGTCCCTCACTGCTGTGGCCATCACCTCCTCCCTGCTGGTCCCCAGGGTGCCAGGGCCTCAGAGCCCATCACAGGAGTTCACCAGCTCCTTAGCAAAATCTTTTGGCTCTGTGAGTGATCATTTCCTGGAAGAGGACGCGATCAGGGCCAGGCCTGATGGTGGTGCTGGACTTGTTCCTGCCCCATCCCTTGCTTGTGGTGCTCCCTACCTCCCCCCTACACCAATATTTTATTTCTCTCCCATTGCTCTCTAACCAGTTTCCTTCTGCCCCAAAAGTCTGGATTGTGGTGTTTAACTGCATTTGTGGAGCAATGCTGGGATGTGCTGCCAGCCTGGATTACAGGGTGTTCCCTGCCAAGGGGGGCAGCCCAGGAAGCTGAGCTATGGGAATGAAAGCAGAGCGAGCTGGAGATTCCCAGGAGATCTTCACCTTTAACTTATTTGCTTCTTTCCCCTCCAAATCTGCTGACATTTGGAAAAGGGGAATCGTTGCAATTTGCTTGTTTCAGCAGGTTCCCCCTCTCCCCGTGCTGCTCCTAGCTCTGCCGTGCTGTCAGCAGCCCCAGCACCGACTGTGGTGAGAGAAGGAAGGTGAATGATCCCTGCACCTTCCACAGTGGGACAGAGCAGTGCCCAGGGCACCAAGCAATGTCACACGGTGGGCCCAGAACCCCTGTGCCCCACATCAGGGCTGCCAGGAGAGCTGGCACAGCCCCTCGGCCTTTCAGCCAGGGAAGCACCCGATTCAGTGCTCCTGACAGTCAGGAATTTCAAGTGATTTATTAAAAATGTATAGAGCCTGGTTGTCGGTGTCGCTGCTCTGATGAGAGCGTCGTCTCCCGTGGCAGCCGCCGGGTTTGCGTTCCCCTCACTCAGCCCACTCCAGGGGGAAGGATCCTTCCACTTGCATATTAATTTTTGGCAGATTGCTGCAGGCAAACCCACCCAGGTTCCATGAGGAGCTACAGCTGAGCCATGACCTCTGGGAAGGCATTGTTGAGTCCCCTGCCCACATCTCTGCCTGTCCCCTGACCAGCCTGGCCGTGGCACTGTGGCTGGGACAGCACCAGGCTCAGCTCCTCCTGCCCCTTTTGCCTCCTCGGGATCTGGGGGTCCCTTCCTGATGACCCACAGCACCCAGGGAAGGTTAATGGACGCAGAGAGAGCACAAGGAGCTCCATTCCCACATGGTGTATTCCAGAGAAGGAGAAATGGGGCATCTTGGCAGCTCTGCCATCCATCCATGCCATCCCTGTCCCTGTTACCTGCCCATGTCCTCAGCAGGGTGTCCCCAAGCCCATTGCCTCCACAGGAGATGATCAATTTAAATCAGGATTTTCTCCTGTTTTTTCGAAAAATTCTTTCTCTGCAGCACCCTGGCTTTCCCTGGAAGCCCAGCTGGCAGCGTTGGCATCCCCAGCCCTGCTCGGGCTGTGATCGTTCCATGGGACCATCCTCACCATCCTCAGCTTGGGGCTGGGGGTGAGGCAGCCGTGCCTCGGTGATGACCCAGCCATCAGCATGGCTCTGCCTTTGTGTGACACCAGGACCGTGCAAATCAGGCTCTGTGTGCCCCCGGGCCAGGCTCTGCGTGGAGCCAGCCCTGAAATCCCTCCTGGAAAAGGCACAGCACTCTTGGGCAAGAGCCTCGTTGTTCCAGGATAACGGGAGCCTGGCAGCCTCCCACATGAGGGCTGCCAAGCCCAGTGGATTGGCAGGACCACCCCACCTCCTGTGGCATCCTGCTCCCAGATCCCACTCCCAGAACCCTGCTCCCAAAATCCATCTTCTGGAAGTCAGCTCCCAGCACCGTGTCCCCAGGAATGTGCTCCCAGCATCCCTTCTCTCACAGCCCAGTCATGCCACCTCCTCTCCCAATTTTGAAGCCAATTATGGCTCAGAAACTAGCACGGTGCCCAGGTGTAAAATCCCAATTAGGCTTTGCTTAAAACCAATTAACCACCATGACAAGTTTTCCATTTCGGAGCAGGTTTCCATGGGACGGCCACTGTCCTCCTGGGCCGCTCAGAGCTGGGTGCCAGCAGAGCTGCCAAAGCCTGGGGCTGCCCTTGTGTGGGAGGGACACTCCTGACCCCACCTCATCACCTTGGGGTGGCTTCCCAGCCCTGAGTCCCTGTGGATGGTGCTGAGCACCGGGATGGTCCCTGTCCCATCCCTGGGGACACATGGGGACACCCGCATTGAGATGACGGCCGTGACAGGGTCTGGAAGCCCTGGCTCCTGCTGCATCCACGGCAGTGGGGATCCCATGGGAACAGGGAGGAGGTGGCAGCTCTGGATGGTGCCGGGGGGCGCCGTGCGTGGCTGAGCTCTCCGTGCGCCGCCGATGCCCTCCCGCCACGGGCTTTGATCCGCAGGGAAAGAGCAAAGGCAGCGCCTTTGTGCTCCGGGAGGCTTTGAAGTCTCCCAAAATGGGGCACAGGGGGGTGACTGGCCCCTCTCTGCCGGCCCAGCCCCACTTTTGCTCCTGTTTTATTTCCTTCTTCTCAATTAGGAGCCACCTCCGGCAATAAAACCTGTAAACTTTCCCTGGCAGGGGCTGGGGGCCGTGACACCTCACAGAACCCCCTGGGAGTCCCAAAACGCTCCCTCCCACCCTCTGTGGCCACACTGACACGTTCCCCCAGCACAGGACTCTCAATGACTTCCCCCACTCCAGGTGGCAACAGGCAGGTCCTGCCCAGCGGGTGACACTAATTATCTCTGTCCTTAATTCTCATCCCGTTTTTAATTTCCCATTCCAAAGGCAGGCACAGAGAGCAGCTCTTTTCCAACCCCCCCTTTCCCTTTCGGTGGCTCCGCTGAGCCCCGGGAGGTTGAGCAGAGCCCGGTGGGGACGTGTGAGCCTGGGTTTTTTTGTGAGAAAAATGCGCATTGATCATTTCTGGGAATCAGGCTGTGTTTTTTACTCTGAAGCATCCATTATACACAGCTGCTTAATTGACGAGCGCTGCCGAGTCACCTCGGCTGTTGGAGTAAAACAGCCTAAAAGCTCCAGCGCAGAGGAAGTCCGCGCTTTATAAATTGATTCAGTGGGAGAGAGAGAGAGCGAGTGAAAAAAAACATTAATTACAGATGCTTCTGTGGGCACTGTTTTATGGCAGCGAGACCAGGATGTGGGCAATTCTCCTAAATGTGCTGATTAGACAGCACTTCATGTCTGGGAGCACATTAAATGGGCTCTGTAAAGCTATTAAAGATGCAGCGCCATAAAGAATTGACAAGAGCGAGCGGCAGCGGCGCAGCCCCAGGCTCTTGCTGGGCTCCAGCCCGGCTCCTGCCCCATTCCTGCCCCAGGCTCCTGTCCTGGGCTCCTTCCCAGCTCCTGCCCTGCTCCTGTCCCAGCCTCCTGCCCATCTTCTGGAATCTCCCGCTGTCCAGAGGACAGATCCCTTGAGACCAGCCAGGGGGCTTTGAGTGATGCTCTGGTTTCACCCACAGTCTTTGCCCGCCCCGGGACGGGCAGGAGCCGGACAGGAAGGAGAGGAAGGAGCCATCCTTGCTGTGGCTCCGGGATGTGCTCCCGGCAGGCCGGAGTGACCCCGGCGCGGTGGGCGCGGGGCCGGCCGGGCGTGCGATGTTAACACAGAGCAAATCAATTTGTCAGGACACAGCTCGCCAATTAGCGCTGCTGGGATTATTACTCATTTGCGCACTGCAGGTTTCAGGGAATTAATCAAGGGCTCACGGGTAGCCGGGACAGCCGGGGAGGGAAGGGTGATGCCGGCACCTGGCACAGCTGATGGTGCCCAGAGCCGTGCTGGAGGCATCCGGTGTTTCCCTGGAACCAGGGGGATTTGGTCCTTGGAGGACACCCCAAAGTAACAACCGTCCCCTTCCCTGGAGCCCCACATCCCCACTCACGCCCCAGCAGCGCCAGATCCTGGCTGTGGTGGGACATGGAGCGGAAGGAAGTGAGCCCAAGGCACTCCCCACATCATCCCATGGAGGTGGCACTGAACGGTGTCACCCAGCCACAGCTGGTTTGGGGGGCAAGCGGGGCCCTGGTCCTGGCCTGGCAGTGGAGGCACTGAGGGAAGAGGGTGCTGGTGCCAGGGGTTTTTGGAATGAAACGGGTCATCTGGGCGGGACTGTGAGCAGGAGTGGCAACGTGTGAGCAAACAGGATGGGAATTCACAATCTGGGCTATCAACTAAATCAGGGCTGGGCTGGGCTGTTCACTGCCATGGGGATGGGAGCAGCCCTGAATCCCACTCTCCAGCACAGGGACACCCACCTTCCCGGGGCCCCTGTCTCTGCCCTGCTCAGGGGAACGCTGGATCCAGGTGCCCTGGGGGTCCCCCGGCCCTTGCCCCAGCTCCTGCCCCAGCTGGGGGTCCCTGGGCTGCCTGGCTGTGGATGCTGATGGGAGCTGGGAGATGTGTGCAGTGCCAGCTCCAGCCTGCAGTCCCTCTGATGGATAATCGATCCCTCCGAGCCGGGGAGAGACACCCTGTCCAAACGCATCAGCCTTGAAATGCCAACCTCCCTAATGCGATTTTACAATCTCCTATAATCGAGTGGCAGTGAAACTTCCCTTCCCCAGGCTCCCCTCCCGTCGCAGGGCATGTGGATTGTGGCTGCATCATCCCCGAAGTCGTGCTCTCCATGGGGATCAAGTCCCTCTGGGGTGAGACGTGGCCTCAGGGTGCCCTGGGGTGCCTTCTGGCAGCCTCCAGGACTGATGAACCTCTGCCCCAAAATACGGCCGTGCTGATGTGCAGGTATCCCAAATCCACAGCTATCCCAAATCCACAGCCATCCCAAATCCCAAATCCACCTCCCCGAGTTCCCTGCAGCTGGGTGAGCACCCCTTGCCTTCCCAGCCCCCCAGAATTACAAATGAATCCCCGAGCAGTGCCATGGGTGTTTGGGAACCTTGTACCCCACCACAGGCTCCACAACCTCTCCCAGGGCCCAGGGGAAGGTGCAGAGCTGTCCCTGACTGCCAGCATTGAGATCCCAACACCTTTTTTTGTGGGAACAAAGCCACAGCAGCCCCCTGACCCTGTGTAAACCCCAAAGTCAGCCTGGGGGCTGCAGGGGGGTCTGGCAGGACCATGAGGCTGAGCCCGCTGGGAACCCCTGTGCCGCTCAAGGTTAGTGCTGGTAATTAAGGGCTGGGATTTGCATGCAGCAAATGACTCCAGCTAATTGCAGGTTTAAAAGGAAAATGATCGGAGAGAGGATTGTTTGCAAAATTGGGGCACGGCGGAGGAAGGGAGGCGGAGGAAGGGATGCTCTGCTTGGCTCTAGGGGTCACCAGGCTGGCTGAGCCATCACCCTGCACATCTGGGGACAGCACATCTGGGTGGCTGTGGTAGGAGCTGGCAGTGCCACCAAGGCCGCAGGGTTGGACTACCAGGTCAATGAGCCCCGAGGGATGCAGAGTGACCCCCAGCTTTAGAGATGCTCCTTTTGGGGCCCCCCAGCCCCAGGCCAGGCTGCCAGACCCCCCACACGTGGGCAGAGTGTGGCACTGTGGCTGCTGAGCCACCGCCAACTTACACCCCACTCCCCCCCAAAAAAATAGTTACAAATGCCAAGGTGCTGAATTGATTAATTTAATTTTCCCTTCTCATTTGATCAAGAGCAGGGTGACATTTGGCAAAAGTTGCTGATGAGGGATTGAATGATTAATTGTCATGACAACCATTCCTGGTTAATGACAGGGATGAGATTGTGCCGGCATAAAAGCCCGAGAGTGGCCTTGAGTGCCGCGGTGCTAAATTACCAGGCATGTCACTGTTTGTGCTTTTGGTAAAACGTGGCCATGCGTTTCTAATGAGAGGTTAACTGTGTCCCCAAAGTAATTACAACTGATTGAAGAGGTAGTTAGTAATTAGAGGATTAACTGTAATGAGTCTCACCTGCAGCTGTTGCCATAGTTACAGTATTTTAGCTGATCGGAGTTAAAATAGGACGAGGTGCTGGCAGAGGTGCTTCTGCCCCTTGGGGCACCCTGGGGGCTTGGGTGGGCTGGTGCCCCCCTGCACTCACCGCACCACGGGGTGTCCCGTGGGCTGGGCTGGGCATGGAGCTGCCAGGGAATCCCATCCCAAAGTTCCAGGATGCCACTAGAGCAGAGCATCCCCCTGCCAGCCCTGGGCAGAGCAGCAGGTGGGAGGCACAGGGGGCAGGAGATTTCCAAGGGCAGGAAAGTCAGCAAAAAAGCTTAAATCCTCAAATTCTGACAGCCTGGCTCTCTCCCAGGAAGGGGGGAGCACAAGCAGGGACGGGGATGTCCTCAGAGCATTGCTGCATCCTCCAGGATCCCTGAGCTCTGACTGCACCAAAATGCCACCCCCACTGCCCAACCCGAGCTTGTTCCAACTCTCCTGGTCCTCTGCTCTCGCGGCTGACAATTTACAGGCCCATGTAAAACCTCCAAGTACAGTATCTTTAATTATTCCATCCATAAATGATAAGAGCCATTCATTTCAGGGCTCTCATTACGAATTTATACCCCTGTTTAATGTGCTCACCAGCAGCAGACATCCCACAGCTCGCAGAGAAATATTGAACAATCCTTTCTGGAAGAGCCGAGTGGATACCGCCGGAGCTATTTTGGACTTGGGAAGAGGGATGGGCAAAGCAGGGGGGATTGGGCTTTAAAATTAAGAGTGAACCACTCACCCCAGGGTGGTTTGGGGGCTCTAAGGGCAGGCAGCTCAAAGCTTTTCATCCAGGTGCTTCCCAAGTGGAATTCTGCTGCTGGCTTTTTTCTGGGTGTGCTGATGGTTGAAAGTGAGCTTCATTTTGATATAAGTATAAAAATAGCTTCATATTTATATATATATGACTATAACTACGAGGAGGCTTTTGCAAAGGTCTAACTTGAAATTAAAAAAAAAAAAGAGAGAAATCCCCAAATATTCACATTTCCAAGCAAACACCCTGAGTTGCTTTGACCTTTCACTTTTTTCCTGGATTATTTTCCAATACAAAGCCTGTGTGCTCCCAGGTTGGAATCAACCCCTCCCACGTTGTTTGCCTTTGGGAGCTGCCACCTCTGTTGTTTCTTTTCCCGAGGACAGGGTGATCCAAGTGGATTTTGCCCAGTTTTCAGCTTCCCAGGATTTCAAGGCATTTCCCCTCCTGCCCTGTCCTGCTGGTGATGTCCTGAGTGCCACAGGTGGGACCACGGTGATGAGTGGGCATCATCCAGCCCCCAACACCACATCCATCAGCCACGCTGGTGTTTTCCAGCCATAGTGATGGAATTGTGGAATCCCAGACTGGTCTGGGTGGGAAGGGACCTTAAAGCTCATCCAGTTCCACCCCCTGCCATGGGCTGGGACACCTTGCACTAGACCAGGTTGCCCCAAGTTTGTCCCCAAACTTGTCCCCAGACTTTGAGCCAAGGTGTCTTTATGGAGACTTTCAAACCAGTTTTGCTGAGCCTGGAGGGAAAACACACCGTGCCTGCTGTAAATTGTCAAAAAAACCCAAATGTAACATAATTAATGGGAATATTGGCTCTCAGGTCTTCAGGTTTTTTAAACTAATCTTAAATTTAGAAGCTGCCAGGGCTCTTTTAAAGAGGAATTAATCGGAGGTGTTGTAATTGCCCACGAGGAGTAGCCTCTGTGAGAGATAAGCTCATAATGAGCTGTCACTGCCGGGTGGCTTTGGAGTATGAACACCCGAATTAATAAACAGGGATAATTGGCTGCCCCCTCCCTCGGGAAGCCTTGCTGGTCCCTGTGATCCCTGCTGGAGCTGGAGGTCACTGGGTGCGATGCTGGATGGATGGAGAGAGGGATGAAGGGAGAGGAGAGATGGATGGATGGATGGATGGATGGATGGATGGATGGATGGAGGAATGGATGGATTGGGTGGATGGATGGGGTGGATTGGGTGGATGGATGGATGGATGGATGGAGGGATGGATGCATGGATGGATGGATGGATGGATGGAGGGATGGATGCATGGATGGATGGATGCATGAATGGATGCATGGATGAATGGAGTAATGGATGGATTGAATGGATGGATGGGGTGGATGGATGGGTGGATGGATGGAGTGGATTGGATGGATGGATGGATGGATGGA
>VWZV01015941.1:1200821-1231029 GCA_013397155.1 Irena cyanogastra
GATGGATGGATGGATGGATGGATGGATGGATGGATGGATGGATGGAGAGCTCTCCAGGTGGGACGTTCCCTGGAGGAGATGGTGCCTGGCTGTGGTGCTTGGTGGGTGGGACACAGCCCAGATGCAAATCCTGATGTTTGGGATGCTCAGTGGATGGGATGCCCAACAGGTATCCCACTGTTGGGATATTCATGGGATTGGGTGCTCACTGAATGGGATGCCCACTGAGTGGGATGCCCACCAGGTAGGATAGGATACCCCGTGGGTGGGATACCCCCTGGATGAGCTGCTCTCTGCACAGCACAGCCACTGGATGTGATTCTCCCCCAGGACACATGGAACACTCACCAGGTAGGATGGGATATTCCATGGGTGGGATACCCCCTGGATGAGCTGCTCTCTGCACAGCACAGCCACTGGATGTGATTCTCCCCCAGGACACATGGAACACTCACCAGGTTCTCCCTGGACACGATGGGATGCAGCGTGCCCTGCTCAGCTCCCCTTCCCAGCCCAGCTCCCACCTCTGCCCCTGCTGCTCCACCTGAGCACCCAGAGCATCCCAGCCACGTCAGCTCCGCTTCCCGCTGAAATTAAAAATATAATTCATGGAAACCCTTCCACTTGTGTTGGGCTCGGAAAACACCAGGCTCCCTCCCCCTCCTTTTTAATAACATCCAAACTGTGGAGCTAAACCGCTTGACAGAGGCCTTTAAATATGTGCAAATATATATTTGGACTCGGTCGTGGTTTTTTTCTCCTTTTTCCCTGAGGCTCTTCCATTAGGTAATATTTGTTGCCAACATTAATTTCATTAGATTTTCATGGCATTTTAATAGGAGCCCCGGTGGTTTTTTGCATATATTAGCATGCGGGAGGAAGGAGAGCCACCAAATTAGAGTTTAAAAAAAAAAAAAAAAAAAAAATCTTGTGTAGAGGCAGCAAAGGGAAATTCCTGCGAGTGGGGGAGAAGGGGAGCCGTGGCATTCCAGGTCTGGCATTCCAGGTCTGGCGCTTTCCCGTCGGCTCCGGAACCTGCCAGCCCTTAATGAAGACATTTCCACCCCGATTTTCGGCGGCGCGCGGAGCCTGGTTAGAGCCCGAACCCGCGTGGAAGAGCTCGCAAATTAAATACGTGTCGCTTATGCAAACTCGATCCCGGGTTTATCCCTCATAAATAAGGCATGAGCCTCTCCGAGGGCGATATTTATTGTATGCAAATCGCGCACGGGGCTGGGAGGAGAAGTAATCAACTGTTTATCAGGCGGGGACTGCCACAATCTTGAGAATAATCACCCGGGACGAGCTGGGAATGGGTGGAGGAGGAGGCAGGATGGGGGCGGACAGGGGTGGTGGCACCGGCAGGTGACCCAAATGCCCGCGGGCACCTGCCTGGCACCGAGCCCGGGGGCTGCAGGGGGAGGATTTTAAGGTGGACAGGGGTGTTTTGGTGTCTAAAGGGATATTTTGGGCTGTTTAGGGGTATTTTGGAGTGTATAGGGGTGATTTGGGGTGTATAACCCGGCATCAAGCCGGGAGTCTGCAGGGAGGGATTTTAGGGTGGACATGAATATTTTGGTGTCTAAACGGATGTTTTGGGGTGTTTAGGGGTATTTTGGGGTGTTTAGAGATATTTTGGGATGTAGAACCCGGCACCGAGCCCGGGGGCTGCAGGGAGGGATTTTAGGGTGGACATGAATATTTTGGTGTCTAAACGGATGTTTTGGGGTGTTTAGGGGTAATTTGGGGTTTATAGGGGTATTTTGGAGTGTATAACCCGGCACCAAGCCGAGAGTCTGCAGGGAGGAATTTTGGGGTGGACGTGAATATTTTGGTGTCTAGGGGGTTTTGGGACATTTTGGGGTGCACCTTTGTATTTTAGGCTGTACAGGAGTATTTTACTCTGCATGGGGATATTTTAATATGTATAGGGGTATTTTGGGGTGCACGGGAGTATTTTAGGGCGTACAGGAATATTTAGGGATGTATAGGTGTGTTTTAGGGTGCACATGGATCTTTTGGGGCGCATAGGAATATTTTGGTGTGTATAGGAGCATTTTACTCTGCACGGGAGTATTTTGGTGTACATGGGTGTGTTTTAGGATACAGACAGGTATTTTAGAGAGCACGGGACCCTTCCAGTGCGCACAGGGGTATTTCAGTGTGTTATAGATGCATTTTAGGGTGTCTAGGGGTATTTTACTCTGCACAGGGGCATTTCATCACCCACAGGTGCCTGTTCCTGTGCTCCACTCCATGCCATGCAATTCCCAGGAGCCGGGCTCCGGAATGCCCAGCACCTCCAGAGCTCCCATGGGCTTCCAGCAGAATGAAAAATGGCATTTAAAGTTTTTAGAAAAACCAGCCCTGGCAGCCTGTGTGGTCCTGCCTGGCAGTGCCCCTTCGGGGAGCTCTGGCAAGGAACCTGTGATGATGATAAATGCATCCAGGGCAGGTTTTTCTTTTTTTTTTCCTTCCTTTTTTTTTTTTTTTCTTTTTTCCCCTTTCCCCCCCACATCATTTTATAGGAAATACATGTTGGAAATGAAATTGAAATGAAAATGAATAAATATTTCATAGAATACAATTACCGTGGCTCAAGACCAAGACAACTGCAGCAGCTCCTGCTGCACGCAGCACGTTTGCAATTCAGCGGCAAAGAATTGCTCTCTGGGCTTTTAATCTGCTTTTTTTTTGCCAACACAAATAATCCCCCAGCCCCCAGCAGGGAGGTGCCCCTGGATCCAAACATTCCCCATCACCCCAGGGGCGCCTTGGGTGCACGCTGGATTTGCCACCCCATTAAAAAAAATCAAGTTGAATTCAAGTCTTCGCCATAAAAGTGAAAAAAGAGCGAAAAAGCAGCGGGGGCCAGCCTGGAAGGGCTCAGCTGCAATAAAAGGTGACTTGGTGTCTGCCCTCCCTGCTGCTGCAGCTCCCGCGGAGCCGGGGACAAACATCCCGAGCGCCGGGGCACGGCGCGGTTTCCAGCCACCACCAGTCAATGGGGAAGAAAAAGAGCTTTTTTCCGGAGCGCAGCGGGAAGCGGGGGATTTATGGGAAACAATTTGGTGGCGAGAGTTGGGTTTGTTTGTTTGCTTTGGCGGCCGGGGCGATGCGAGAGCGACCCTGGGCTGTGACAGCAGCTGGAGATCCGAGGGATCCTGTTGGGATACCCCAATTTCTCGGGCTCCGGGGGCACACGGGCCAGTGCCAGGGCTGGCTGGCGCTTCCAAGGTCGCCAGGAGCATCCTTGTCCCTCTCCCTGACACCCAGGGGACACTCGCTGCTGTCACTCGGAGGGGACGCTTTGCTCGGGAATTCTCTCCATCCTCACCATCTCCAGCCTTCAAATCCAAGGAAAAACACAAAACCCCCGCACCCATTCCCCAGTCCAACCCCTCCCCGTGTTCCCGGGGGGCTTTGATGCCGGCGGCGGCGGGAGGCGGGCGGGAGCGCGGGGCCGCGGCGCCGCTTTGAACAGGAATTACAGGGAAAACTCAACAAAATGGCACAGCCGCGGCGGCGGCGTCGTGTTCTCCCAAAGCAGGAATAAAACAGACGCGCAGACGGTGCTTTGCAAACAATTTAATTTGCCTGATGCTTTGATATAGATGAGGATGCGGCGAGGCGGGCGCGGGGAGAGATGAAACGCGCTGTCGGAGGCGGGGGGGATGCGCCGTGTGAGATGTGCCGAGCGCCGTGAGAGATGAGAGGTGTGCCCGGGAGAGATGAGAGGTGTGCCCGTGTCAGGTGTGAGATTTGCCCGTGTCAGGTGTGAGATGTGCCCGTGTCAGATGTGGGGTGTGCCCGTGTCAGGTGTGAGATGTGCCCGTGTCAGGTGTGAGATGTGCCCGTGTGTGGTGTGCTGGTTCGTGGTGTGAGAGGTGCCAGTGCTGGCCAAAAGTGACTCTGCCCGTCTCCGACCTGGGGAAGTGACCACAAGCTCCTGCAGAACCAGAGAAAAGGAGACTCAGGGGTGGCCTTGTCACTCTCTACAACTCCTGAGAGGTGGCTGTGGCCAGCTGGGGTTGGGCTCTTTCTCCAGGCAGCTCTGACAGAACCAGAGGACACAGCCTCAAGCTGCACCAAGGGAAATATAGGTTGGATATTAGGAAAAACTTTTTTACAGAAAGGGTGATAAGTTCTGGAATGGCTGCCCAGGGAGGGGCTGGAGTCCCCATCCCTGGGTGTGTTTAACAAAGCCTGGATGTGGCAGTGGGTGCCAGGGTTTGCTTGAGGTGTTGGGGCTGGGCTGGACTCGATCTTGAAGGTCTTTTCCAACCCAGGGATTCTGGGATTCTGGGATTCTGTGACTGCATCATGAGCATTGCATGGTGCAGGGACACCACTCCAGTGGCACTCAGGGACATCCAGTGGCACTCAGGGACATCCAGTGGCACTCAGGGACACTCCCTGTGGCCAGGGTGATGTGAGGCTCCAGCTGTGACAGCAGCCAGGGCTGGGGCAGGTGCACACACCTCATCCCAAGGGATCCTGCCGGGATATCCAAACATCCCCAGCTCTGAGGGCACACGGGCCAGTGTCACCCAGCCCTGCCCAGTGTCCACATCGGGATGGGGCTGTGAGAAACCTCCACCTCCCACCTCCAACCCAACCTGCCATCAAAGCCAGGGTGACTCCAAGTTCTTGCAGGACCGTGGCCACCACGTGCTGGGACACAGGTGCCACTCAGGGACACCCTCGGTGCCGCCCAGCCCTGCCTGACACTCATGCCAGGCTGGGGCTGTGGGAAACCTCCACCCCCAGCAGCTAAAGAGGCAGGGCTGGGAGCGTGTGAGGAGCAGGGCTGTCAGATATGGGGCACGCTGAAATATTAATGGAACTAACATTTCAATTACCTTTTATCTGTACAGGCTCAGGCTGCGGCGAGGGGGCTGGGGCGGGCCCCCCCCCGCGTGCTGTCACCCAGACATTCATGCTGTGCTGGTTCTTTTTATTGGTTTTCATCACTTTTGACATTGCCAACAATGAACCTTGAAGTAAATTTTCAGTAGTGACTGTGTCAGTGGAAAACCGTCTCCCTGTCATTTTTCTAAATTAGGCAATGATTCCAGTCCTCGGGGCTGGGGCGGGAGGGGGAGTGCTGGGGCTGAGCAGGAGGAAGGGGTGGCCACGGGGAGCCCCCTCCAGGCCCCCCCAGCCCAGGCACGGGGACCTCGGCAGCACAGGGGACTGTCACCTCCCACAGACACCCCTCACCTCCCTCCTGACGCTGCAGAACTTGAGCTGCACCAGATGTGGCCCAGCGCCAGATGTGCCCTGAGCAGTGCCCTGAGCTCCTGACGCTGCAAAACCTGCCCTGAGCTGCTCCCAGATGTGCCCCAGTGCCAGATGTGCCCCAGTGGCAGGGCCAGCAGCAGAGCCAGGGTCCAGCCACCCACCCTGGCCCCTCCCTGCCGTGCCACCAGGCTCCAGCCATCGGTCACCCCACAGCCTGGCACTGCCACCGCGGGTGACAGCCCTCGGGGGGTGTAGCTGCTCCTCAGTCCGGTGCTGGCTCCCTGCTCCCGGCATTTCCTTGCCTTTGCTGGTCCTGGGAGCACTCAGGGCCACGATGCCTCCTGTCCACCCCCTCCGATGTCACCCCACACGCCTGGGTGACGCCAGGATCATCCGGGCAGAGCCTGGCAAGTGGGCACACCTCACCTCTGCTGCGCCGCGGCCCCTCCTGGCCCCGGGGGGGATGGGACTGAGCAGAACTTTAATTTTAATGTTCATTGAGCATGTAAAGGGGAAAAAAAAAATCAATTTAATAACCTCTCTTCACAAACAGTGCCTGGAGGCTGCTCGGCGCACACGCGGCTCCAGGAACTTCACGGAGTCTTTTGTGCCGCGTTTTATGGCGGGGATTAAACGGAGCCGGGAGCGGGAGCAGCCTCGGTGTTTCCGAGTGGAGCCGGGAGTGCTCCAGCCCCGCATTGTCAGCGCCAGGTCCTGGAGATGAAGCCCAGAGGGCTAATACACATCACCGGGGAAAACTCCTCCCTTGGCTTTTCCAAAAGGAATTCTGCTCCTCCATCACCCGCTCCCCAAAAGCAGCTTCAGGGGACCCCGAGGATGGGGCAGGAGTGGGGGGCTCTGGCTGGACACCCAGGGAAGGATTTATTGTCGAGCTCAATGTGATTCCTGGAGAAATCATTCAGCTCGCTGCAGGGCAGGAGCCCCGGTGCTGTGGTGGGAGCAGTTTGCTTCCCAAAATGCAGCCCCAGAGCCGTGGTAGAGTGAGGGGCACCATCCCCATCCCCATCCCCATCCCTGCAGCACCGTTCCCACCTGCACAGAAACAACTGCTTGCCATCACATTTGATTACAACCTCCTTGTCTGCAAGTTTCGGCATGGTTACAAATCCCGGTGTTATTCAAACGGCATCAATTATTCAATTCCTGCTGCTGGGAGGGTGATGGGGAGGTACCTGGCCCCGAGCAGCACCCACCCGGCCTCCTTGGAGCGATTTCTGATTCCCATGGGATGGATCCCTTTGATCCTGTTAACCTGTGCCTTTGGCTCCTGTGGGCTCAGCCGATTGCTCCAGAACCACTCACAAGTTCGTTTCCGGAGGCAATTTGCAGTGGGGATGATTTGAATAAATTTCCTGTTGACTTTGCCAGCAATCTTTCCAGCCCAGCACCTGGAATCCACCTTGTTTTGTGGCTCCAACAGCGGGGACGAGCCATGCCAGGCTCCTGTCCCCCATCCCCGCTCCCCTCGATGCTCCAGATTCTGCTCCTCACACCCCGCACTTTATTTTATTCTTCTGGAGGAAACCAGAGGCAGCTTTTGCCCGAGATCTCCAATATTGGTTCTTTCCCACTGGGAAATTGTATAAAATTCCAGAGAAACGGCGCAGCCACAGACCCCGGGCTGCTCAGAAATTGCCTCAGTTAAATGAAATCGAAATAAAATCAGAGACGTGGACGACATGCAAAGGTGGCTGGTGGCACACGGGTCCCCCTCCTGTCCTGCTCCATCCCCATCCCACCCCCGCATCCCGACCCTGCTCCTGCCATCCCCGTGCCGCTGCCTCCTCTCAAACGGGGGCCCAGATTTCTTTGCTTTCGGGTGACTTTTTGCAGGCACGAGGATGATTAACACATCAAAAGGCTGTTTTGCTTTGCTTAACAATATTATCTGCTTAACTGCCCCGTTAATTGAATCAGGCAGCGTTTGTGTGTGCAGGGGGAGTCACCCCAACAAGTCCATTTCATTTTGATGACTTTTGTGTCTATTAGTGGTTTTTAATGCTGGCTCTGCCTCGCAGCAGGGCTGAGCAAGGAAAGCAGGATGGACTTGGGGCGGCCCCGGTGTTTTATCCAGGAGATCTTGGCTGCTGGATTCTCTCCAGCACCTGGGGGAGAGGCTGGCACAACGGGAAGGGATTGCCATCCCTGCTGCCCCGCAGGTGCCAGGTGAGCTCCTCAGGTGCCCTGAGAGTCCCCAGCCCCTCAGTCCGGGCAGATTCAGCCCCTGTGCCAGGGCCCAGGGTCCTTCCTGCCTCCAGGGCTGGGAGCAGGGACAGGGACAGGGACAGCGTCACCCCCCGAGAATGTGCTGCTTGAGGTCCCTCAGCAGGACCATAGGGACGGCTGGGGTGGGGTGGCTCCTCTGTCCCAGTTTTCCAATCTCTCTGCAACCCTTCCAGCTCAGGGTGGAAACCAGGAAACTCAGCCAGACTGGGGGAACGGCCCCGGGGGTCCCCCCCAAAGCACCCGCCGAGGTTTCCCCCTCGGGCGCTGCAGCGGGGCCTCTGAGACCCCCCTCGGGCCCCCCCGGCCCGCTCTCCCCCTCCCCTCCCAAGGCTCCTACGCCTGAACTGCACGAAATCAGATTAAGGGCAGCAGACAAAGCCCCGCGCAGGAATAAACACCGCGGATGGGATGGGGCCGCTGGCACCGGGAATGGGGTGGCTGGGCCGGGAACAGGGCAGCTGAGCCCCGTGTCCCCCGCAGTGTCCCCTGTCGCACAGCGGGCAGCGGGGGGACACAAGGAGATGGACGCGGAGTCTCTCCGAGCGGCCCCGCCGTGCCTGGAGGGTTTCCAGGCGCTCCTGCCAGCAGGAGGAGATTGCAGGGATGTCTCAGGGGTGGTGGGGACACGTGAGGGCAGCTGGGGACGCTGCGTGGGGACAGTGACCCGGGGAGGGCGCAGCCAGCAGGTTCAGGTGCCCCGGGGTTTTATCCTTCCGCTGAACCGGGACTGCCGCATCCCTGCTGCCGTTTTCCTCCGGTTCTCAATGTTCCAGCCGGGCTGGGCCGGGACAGGCTGGGGACAGGCTGGGGACGGGCTGGGGACAGGAGCAGAGGAGACGGGATCGCTGGAGAATGCAGACAGCAAATAATCTGCCTCTGAAAAGAGCTGCTGATGCCTCATTAGCAACTTTGAAAAGCATCCGGTGAAAAAGCCTCTGCCCTTGTGCTGGGGGGTTTCTGCTCATTCCTCCTCTTGTCCTTGATTAATAAGGACATTTGCATGTAAATTGGCTCCCGGATCCTTCCCAGCCCTGCCGGCTCGGGTCTGGCCCCACCTGAGGCTCTCCCAGTCTGCACCCACTGCCCCGGCAAGGTCTGTGTGCCCCCGGCACGGCCTGGCACGGCCCGGCACGGCCCGGCACGGCATTGTCCGGGATGGCACCGCAGCTGCGACACCAATCTCTGCTCTGCTCTGCAGTGACCGACTCGAGTCACCGATGTCTGCAGGGCTGGGCACGGGACGGGGACGGGGACAGGGATGCGGGGCAGGAACGCGCAGCTGGGGCACGGGGCTGGGACACGGAGCTGGGGCACAGGACAAGGACACAGAGCTGGGAATGGGGACACAGAACAGTGAGAGGGAGCGGGGACAGGGCGTGGGGACAGAGTTGTGAGGACACAGGGCCCCCTGGGGGAGCCGCCAGTGCCCGGATTGCTGCTGCTGCTGCCCAGCCGTGCGAGCGGCTCCGCTGTGGATCCTACAAAGGCTTTCCCAGCGGTTGGAACGCGCTCCCGCGCTCCCCCGGGACGGAATTTTCCAAACCAAATGCATTTGCTGGGTGCGTGTGGGGAAGTGCCTCTCTGCCCGTTTGATGTCTGTTCCCACATCGTGTCCTTTTAAAAGGCGACTTTTTGTTAACGGAAAACACAGCCTGGCTCTTCCCTCTCCTCTCTCCCACCCTCGCTGGATGCGGGACAGGACAGGGGACAGGCCATGTGCCACCAGCGCTGCCCACGTGCCACTGCTGCTGCCACTTTCAGAGCAGTGGTGTGAGGAGGAGGAAAAACGCCCCAGTCGTGGCAGGGAAAGGGGACAGTGGGGGCAGCCAGGGGACAGGGGTGTCACCTGCACCCTCCCGTGGGGTACAGCCAGACCACCGTGGCAGGGAGCTGCTCCTCCAGGGTCCCGCAGAGCTGGAGGGGTCCCACACCTCCAGAAGGCACAGCCAGGCTCTGTCTGCACCCCGACCCAGCCTGGGGGTCCCCAACACCCATCAGGGCAAAGCCAAGCCCGCCAGGGGCCGTGGAGCCACCAACCACGTGTGACAGCAGTGCCAGCAGGGACTGGAGGGAAACCAGCAGGAGAAGGGCACTATTCCTAGCTGGGCACAGTGTGCCACCGCCACTGCCGTCGCTGTCACCGCCTGCCAGCCCCTCGGCGGCGGATGGAGGGGGCCGGCTCCAGGGGATGGCCGGGAGCCAGCGCTGCCACCTCTCGGGTGACGCCGCTTCCCCAAACACGAAGCGCAGCGAGGTTCGGCGCTCGCCCGGCACAGCGAATTCCCCAGCGCCCGCTAATCAGCAGCCAGTGCTTAATTGGCACATTTCTGCCTGGCTGGGGTCTCTGCCAAGGAGGGAACCTCGGCGCTGCCGGCAGCCGCGGCCTCCCGTGCCCTCGGTGGGGACAGAGCGGGGACAGGCTGGGGACGGGACTGGGGCCGCCCGCGGCATCTCGGCTCGACCGCATCCCTCAGGCTCGGGTGCTGCCGTGCCGGCGCCACCACCGTGTCCCCCGGAGCGGCCGTCCTGCAGCAGGGGTGGCGCCGGTGACGCGCGGGGGTGGCGCTGGCGCGAGCCCCCGGCCGTGTCGCTGTCGCTCCCAACCTGCCAGCGCGAATCAAAGGAGCTGCCAGGCACGGCGCAGCCCTTTCTTCTCGTATCACTCACACCACTGCCACGCTGCATTGTGACAATGGGGTGTAATTAAGGTGTCAGCATATCATTTAGCCTTTTCAATATAAAACCGGGAGACAGGCTGGGAAATCTGTGGTGTTCTCTTTAATGAGGAGCGCAGGGGGGAAAGAGGAGAAGTGGAGGTAGCGGCTCGGCAGGGGTGGGACAAAAGGCACCTCTGTGGTGTGGGGTTCTGGAGGATGCAGGGCACGCTGCTGTGGGCAGCTGGGCTCTGCTGGGACCATCCTGTCCGGGAGGGAGAGGGGACCCCGCTGGGGCCAGGCACTCCCAAGGCTCTGGAGCATCCCTGGGGGGCTGCAGGAGCCACCAGCATCTGGAGAAAGTGACTGGCAGGGCCATGCAAGGCATTCCAGGTGTGTCCCACCTGGAAGTCGTGCTCAGATGCTGCTCCCATCCCGTGGGGGCCTTGCAGAGCTGCGTGGGACACACAACGAGCTCATGGCAAGAGCAGTGACCAGGGACAGAGCAGGCGTGCCGTGAGCTCACTCTGGTGCCACAGCAGCACCAGGTTTGGTCAGTGCTGTGCCCATCACGTTGCTGTTGGGGCCATCCCGGTCCTGTTAAAGTTTTTCCCAATTCCCAGCAGTTTTTACCTGGCTGCATCCCCTCAAAAGTGGCGTGTCCCTGCTCCCCCCACCGTCCCGTGGGCACCGCCAGTGCTCCGGGGCCGGCTGCAATCCAGAGGGCAGCGAGCGAGTTCAACACCATCAATAATCCCTGATGGCTACAGAAAGCGTTTCCCGAGGAATAAATTCCTGCTGCATCAAAAGGAAGCTGCAAATCAATGCGGGAATCGCTCATTCTGAACGGGCTACGCTGGGAACGGGGGGGACACGGGGCCGGGAGCACCGGTCCCTTCCATAAACCAGGAACCGAATCCTTAGATGGGCTGAAATGGGAGTGGGATGATCCATCCCGGTGTCCCTGCTCATCCTGGCAGCCCTCGGAGCACGGCTGCAAACTCCTGACCCTGCTGCCTACCGGGGCAAATTCTAAATTCCATTAGGATTTCTCTTTTTTTGTCTTGTGTGATCCCTGACAACTTTTCCGCGCGGCGCGTCCCGCTCGGGCCGGGCTGTTCAAAGCCGCAGCGGTGGTCCCGGGGCAGCCTCCGCCTCCATCCCCGCCTTTGTCTGCGCCGGCTCCGGCTCTCAGGGCACTTTGGGAGAGATGGATGTGCGGCCCCGCCGAGGCAGACATGTTCCAGGCGAGATCCTGGGAAGAGGTTTCCTTAGCAACAATAATGAAGTGTGAGCGAGAGAAAAGCTCTCCCGGCTCTGCTCCCCTCTCTGGGGACGCCCAGCAGGTTTGGGGACCCCGAGAGGAGACATTCCAAGTGTCCAGGATGAGTGCTGGAGCGGGAGTGGAGCTGCTGCAGGCCTGGCATCGGGATCAGCCGGGAGAGGGGGATCTGGGTGCCAGGGCTGCGTGTGTTGAGGAGCCAAACCAGAGCAGCAATGGTGACCCCAGCACCACCCGGGCATCCCATGGAGCAGCCTCACCTCCCAAATCTCCGTGCTGCTCAAGAGGATGGAGACGTGGAACTCATGGGAGCAGCCCCTGAATCCCAGCTCCAGTGGGATCCCTGGAATGGATAACCCCATCCCTGGCAGTGCCAGGAGACACGACCGGCCCGGCAGCTCCTGCTGGGGTGCTTGGGAAGGGAGATGTGGTGTCCATACTCCAGGAAACACCTGCTGGAGCAAGGGACAGGGGCAGTGTGCCAGGACAGCCCTTGCTCCATGCCCCAGCTCCAGCGGGACCCTCCAGACCCCTCAGGCAGCTCCGGCTGCATCCGTGCTCCATCCTCAGCTCCATCCTCAGCTCCATCTGCAGCTCCTTCCTCAGCTCCATCCTCAGCTCCTTCCTCAGCTCCATCCTCAGCTCCATCCTCAGCTCCATCCGCAGCTCCACGCCCCCTCCCCGCGGCCAGCGGGGCCGGGGATGGCGCTGTGCCTCGAATCACAATTACAGTAAATAAATCCTATTAGAAGGACTTTTACTACCGCATGCTCCTCATTACAATCTGCCCAAACCCCCGGCTCCTGGGATCGCCCTGCTAATGAGGCCGGGATGGATGGATGCGGGAAAATTAACGCTGCTACGAGTTAATTTGTTTTTATTAGCAGGCGGCCGCTGGCGGGGGGTGGGGGGTGGGTGCCATCCCGCTGGAGCAGCGCGGGGACGAGGATCCCTCCTGGCACCTGGATCGCTGCGTGTCACCGTCCCCTCAGCCACCGCCTGGCTGCTCTTGGCCTTGGGGACAGCACTGTCCCACCCCAGGGCAGGGCGGGCAGATGGCAGCGAGGAACCAGCTCGCTGGACGAGGTCACATCTCATTAATAAAGGCTAATTAAGAGTAAATCATCAAAAAGAGGGGTTGGAGTTGTCTGAATAACCCACGCAGGTGCTGATGTGACAGCTCCTGTGCCACCAGAGGGTCACCAAGAGCATCCCCATCCTCTGCCCTGTGGCCACCAAGTGTCCCCTTGTGCCCCCCCGTGGCACCGAGAGCCATTCCTGCAGGAACAGCTGGGCCTTCCTTGGGCTTGGAAAATATAGATCCCACCGTTAATAATACATACATTTATTAAAATTAAACCACCGGCAGATATTACATCCAGCGGCACTGAATTATGGATAGACCTCAGCCCAACCTTTGTTTTTAATTAAAAAGCCCCTCTCAGTAATTCCATTAAAGCAGCAGCTTATGTTTTCCTCCTCTTCTCCCCTTTCGAGCGCAATCCGGCAGCGCTCGGGTTGCGCTGATGAAACGGCTTTGAAGTTTCATGAATTGCTGATGTAATTGAATAAAAATAATATTAAGGGGAGAGAAGGGGCGGAGGGGAGAGAGAGAGATAGAGAGAGAGACAGAGACTTTTCTCTAAACCTAAATCCTAATGAAATCACCTTAGTGCGCCGAGCGGAGTGACAGCGAGCCGCTGGATTTGCGCATATTCCCCTAATCCTAAACCCATTAGCCAGGAGGCTCCGTGCGAACCACATGTTGCGGATTACAGCCGGGAAAAAGGCTCCCACAAAACCCCAAACCTCCCTTTAATAGCCAGGGGGAGGCGTAGAGACTTCCCCTCCCCGAGGGTGGGAGGTGCAGTTCAGACCCTCCCGTTGCCAGCAGCTCATTAATGCTTTTTTTAGGGAATTAAGGTGGAGAGCTTTCCAATTATTTTGCTGTGTGGTGTCATTAATGGAAATAGGAATTTTTGCCGTGCCTTCTTTTGGAAGAGTGGCTGCCCCTAGGATGCCTGGATGGAGGGGATGTTTGACATGAGCTCTGGTGGCTGCTGGTGCTTCCAGAGCCCAGGTGGGAAAGGGACCACGATCTCTGGGATTGGGAAGAGAAAGAAGCTGTCCTGTCCATGAGAGAGGAACCTGCTCTAGCGGAAGGTGATCCTGTTCACGGCACAGGGTTGGAATGAGATGATCCTTAAGGTTCCTTCCGACCCAAACCATTCCAGGATTCTGTGATCCCACAACAAACTTGTCTTTCCTTTCTTCTCTCTCTCTCCTAATCCCTTCCTTCCCAATTTAAGCTCCTCTCCAGGATAATGCAATAAAGACATGAAGCACCTAATTTTCGGTGGGGGACAACAGACGCGACGGTGTATTTACCCAGTCAAACCATTATGAAATCCTACAATTAAGGCTTCAATCAGATAAATGCAATTACATAATACGATCTTATACGATATAATTAAAAACATCTGCAATCAAACCGAAGCCGATGGTACAGTAATCCTCAATCAGAAATCACCCAGCTCCAGAGGAGAGGTTCCATCCCGGAATCCGGCACACGGGACACGGTGGTGACGGTGCCATCCCCCACTGAGGGAGGATGATGGTGGCCATGGGGAGCATGGGCCAGCCCGGCTGGTCCCTGCCTTGCTGTGCCCCCAAATCCATGCCCACCTCCCCTGGGACACTGGCTCAGCAAGCACAGTGGCACACAGAAGTTGTGTCACAAACAAGGGAGGTGTCCCCGGCCCTGCCAGGGGCTTAGGCTGGCAGTCTTTGCCTGCAAAGCACCCAGAGACTCTCACTGGGAATGGGAATGGACAGAAACACCCGTTTTTGGTTGTGCTGGCCATGCCAGTCCCCCATCCTGCTGCTGGGCCAGGCTGCAGCTCCAGGGCGTTGTGCCCAGCCCTGGCGTGTCCCCGCAGCCGCCGGCTGGCACCAAATGAAGACAAATGGGCTGGGTGACACATCAGCATCCATTAACGGCAGCGCCGTGTCGGGAACGCTGGGGACGCGCCAGCACCGCCAGGAGGAGCGGCAGCACCGGGGCCACCACCCCGCCCGGGAGCCCAGGGGCCACAAGGGTCAGCAAGGTCAGCCTTGGGCTTCCACACGCCCAGCTCGGCTCCGCCCAGAGCCCGCCCGGAGCTGTCGGCAAGAGAAGGAGCTGGATGGGATCCAGCCCTGGCAGCACGGCCCCGCCACGTCCCCATGGCTCTGAGCCCCTCAGCCCTGCAGCCCCAGCTCCTGCCCTCCCTCACACTGCCTCTCACAGGGAGCTTTTGGGGCTGCACAAGAACCCTCCGTGCCGGTGCTGACTCATCTCTCAGGTGGCTCAGGCACCCCGGAACAGCACCTGGCATTCCCAGCACAGGAAGGGATATCCAGCCCGTTGGGTGCCTGTGCTGCAGCCGTCTGGGGGGGGTTCAGGAGCAGCCTCGGGATGAGGCAGGAGCACTGACCCTGCCAACCTTTTCCACCCCCTGACCTTTCCCCAGCCCCTCTCAGAAATGCCACGGAGCTCCTCGCCCCGCCAGACGAAATGTCAGGGAAGGTGGATGGAATATTTCCAGCCGCTGCGCTGGCTGCTGCTGGGGGGTTTTCCCAGCGCTGTGAGTGGCTCCAGAGGGAGCACGGGCTGTGGTCCAGCCTGTCCCCATCCTTGTCCCCAGCCTTGTCCCCATCCTTGTCCCCATCCTCATCCCCGTGCCGGGGTGGCACAGGGCCGAGCCGCGCTCGGCTGGCTGTGAGCGTTTAAGCAGAATTGAGTGTGTGTTCAGGCACTTTCAAACACAAGTAATCTTCATCTGGGAGACGGGAAGTGAAATATGTTATTGCCGAGCACAGTAAATTACCCGTGCCAGCCCTGGCGGATAAAACATCGCCATTGCCGGCCGGCGCAGTCACTCACCCGCGCTGGGCCACCACCGCCCCATCAATTACCAAACAAATGGCTGCTGGTCAGCCCGGACACGGGCCCAGGACTCCTGTGGCCACTGTGGCACCGGGACCCACCCCAGCAACAGGCAGGAACCCGGTGTCAGCGGATGGATTCCTCCTGGAAAGCACCAGAAGGACAGCGGGAGCTGGGGATGGACTGGCACTTCCAGCAGCTCCTCCAAGCCGCTTGTGCTGGCTGGTTCAGCTCCCGCTCCCCGGGAGTGGCCCCAGCGGGGTGTCCTTGTCATCATGGTGATGCTGCTTCGTCAGGGCTAACGAGCTGCGGCGGCGGTGGAAGCACCCGGGGAAGGTGGGAGGCGAGCGCACAGCTCCCGCTCCTTTATTTTCCCGGGAAAGACTTCTGGAAAGCCAACCCTGAGCCCATAAAATAAATAAAATAAATTCCTGCAACTTTAACAATCATTGTGTTGGATTTGGGAGATGTTATTCCTCGTGACAGACAAGGGCAATTATCTGCTATCCGCCAGCAGTTTTAGCCTAATTTCATTACTGCTGTGCAATTCTTCCCGAGCCGCCAGTCTATCACTGTCTCCCAGAAAGGATTAGCCGGCACTTTCTTCATCTTCAAATGAATTTTAGCTGTCATGCCCTTGATGAATAGAAGAGGGAGGACGGTGAACCCACACCGGTGAGCAGCAGCCTGGTTGTGCCACGGCGCCAGCACCGGGACCGTGCCACAGCATCGCCGGAGCTGCCGGGATGTGCCCTGGGATTTCCTGCCATGCAGGATGAATCAGGCACGGGGTTTTCTTGGAGAGCACCCTGGAAGTGGGCAGGGCTCAAAGCTGGTGCCCGGTATCCAGGAGGGATTAAAATGACAGGATCTGTAATACAAGGAAATAATGAACACGCCATCCTTCCCCCTCGCCAGGAGATGCTTATCTGTCAGCCCGGGCCACTGAGGGATAGAGAAAAGCAATTTCAACTCCAGAGCTGAAACTGCAGAGGATGTTGCAGGGAGAATGTCCAGGAGATAGCGTCCCAGGAGGATCCACGGCTATCCCAGAGCTGACAGGAGAATTGAGGCTTCATTTTCCTGGCCAAGCTGGAATAAGGCACACGGATCCCAGCTCAGTGTGTGCCGGGGTGCCTTGTCCCCATGGCCTCCAGCTGTGCCAGGCGAGGGTCAGGAGGACATCAGGAGGAATTTCCTCATGGAAAAGGTGGTCAGGGCTTAGCAGGGGCTGCCCAGGGAGGTTTGGACTCCCCATTCCTGGGGAAGTGTCCGAAGAATGCCTGGATGTGGCACTCAGTGCTCCGGGCTGGCGACAAAGTGGGGATTGAGCATGGCTTGGACTCGATGCTCTTGGAGGTCTTTCCCAAGCTGAATGATCCTGGGATTCTGTGAAATAACAGAGCCCACCAGCGAGGAGAGCCCAGCTGGACATGCAGAGGGGTGCAGAGCCCATCCTGGGTCCCCCCAGGACGTGGGACGTCACCTTGTGCAAATGGAAGCTCCAGAGCCGGGGGCTGGCACTGGCCCAGGGCTCCGTTATTTTTGTAAACGCTCATTCCCACCCGGCACAGCATCCTGGCAGAATATTTTAGCACCTTTAATGCAATTTCCTTCTCCCTCTGAAATATCATTTTAATAGAACCCAGCCACACCGTGTACCTGCTCCCTAATAAACCTCTGTGACTTTAATGAACTAAATAGCAAATTACTTTTTTATTCAAGAATGAAATTTCATCATATTCATAATTCATATTTTATTTCAGACATCTGCTGCTGATTACATTACATTTAACTAAAATTAGATGATGCTCAGAATGTAATTAAGCCCCTGCCAAATTCTCTGGCCCACCAATACCAGCCTCGCTCAGCGGGGGCCGCTTGGAACCTAATATGTAATTAGGAGCTATTTTCTAGCTGTTTTTAAAGTCTGAAAATTAGCTGCCTTTATTAATCACACAGACAAATATAAAGCAGAGCCAACGCTTGCTGAAATTTCTAAAAAGGATTTTTTTTTAATTATACACCACATAGCGCTGAGACTCATTTTGAATGTTGATTTGTTGTGCACTGACATTTTGACAACTAGTTCTCAATTTGTCTGTCGTAGTTAGGCAACAACAAAGCAGACGGTAATACTTAACTTTCAAAACCTTCAGCGTGCTGGGAGGGGAGAGGGATGGGGGGGCAAGGGGGACGGGCTCCCCACGAGCCCTGGGAATGGGGGAGCCCCGAAATCCCTGGGGATGCGAAGCAGAGAGGACAAGGGAGGTGCCAGATGCACAAATCGCCCTTAAAATGGCTCTGGGGGGGGTGGTTTCTACTCTCCCCGGGGGACCCCCACACCTCCCAAACCCTCCAGGTGTGTCCGAGGACATGGCACTGCCCCTGCATGCCGTGCAGGGGGTCCCAGTGCCACCTCGTGTCCCCAGGAGGGACCCCTGGAGCAGCGGGAGCCCCGGGGGCGTGAGCAGCCCCCAGCCCCGCGCTGACATTTCCTCTCTCTCCCTGACCCTGTTCCTGCGCTCTCCGCGATCTCCAATAATGTCACTGCCTCCTCAGCATCTACTCAGCGGAGCAGAAAGAAGGCACTGCTGACACCGAGTGCAAACAAACAATCATGCCATCTGTGCCTGCCAGGGCCGGGCGGGGAGCGCCGGGGTCCGGCTCGGGGGAGGATGCGGGAGCCCTCCCGGGCACCGGGACATTCCTCAGGGATGGGGAGAGACACCCCGGCAGCGATGGCTGCGAAGGACAAGGAAGATTTTGAAAGGTATTTTATTCAAGATTTTTAAAGGTATTTTTATTCGAAGTGTTTTTATTTTTTGTTGTCACTAAACACCGGTGACCCCCAGCTCTCACCGGACCCCCACTCTCCACAATTCCTCAATCCCTCCTTTAGGCTGGAGCACGGCCTCCCCTCCCCGTCCCTGTGCCGGCTATTAGAGGCAAAGCCAGGCTCGTTAGTCTTGCTGCAGAGCTCGTAACGTGAAAAATGAAGCTCAAGAAAAATTAGCCAAATTACCAGGCTAATCCTTCAGCAGCAATCGCTGCCCTGCTGCACATCCGTCCCGCGGGGTGCCCGCGAGAGGAGGGGCTGATCCGTGGGGAGAACACGCTCCACAGGCTTCGGTTTTGCTTCCAAAGCAGCAAAACACAAGAGAGACAGAGCTGTGCCTCCTTCTGCTCCACTCCGTGTCCCCGAGGGGCATCGGTCCCACGGCAGCGGCTGCTCCTGCTGCCCCGGGCTGAGGAGGGGCAGGGATCTGTCCCCGTGTCCCAGGGCTCAGGAGCCACAGCAGGGGGCTGGAACTCGGTGGAAGTGATTCCCGTGTGGATGTTGGGGTCAGGAAGATTGCAGGCAGCCCTCGGGTTATCCCGCTGGGTGCAGCAATGTCCCTGCAGAGCGGTTTGATGGAGCTGGTGAAGGAGGAGTTTGGAAAGGACGGAATGGGCACTCCCGTGCTCACAGATGGATGTGAAATCTGTGCTCACTCCAGACTGGGACTGGCTCCAGCTGCTGACTTCGGCAGATCTGGACCCTGTGGCACAGGGAAGGCAGATCCCAGCAGCGCCTGTGTCACACTGGACCCTTCCTGCAGACCCCGGTATGGGTCACACTCCTGCCACGACACTGCCACCACCCTCCCTGCCCCGGAATGTCACCACTTCCACTCTGCCACAGAGCAGAGCGGGACGAGTGCTCAGGCTGGACATCAGGAGGAATTTCCTCATGGAAAGGGTGGTCAGGCACTGGAAGGAGCTGCCCAGGGAGGTTTGGAGTCCCCATCCCTCGAGGTGTCCAAGGAATGCCTGGATGTGGCACTCAGTGCTGTGGGCTGGGTGACAAAGTGGGGATTGAGCACAGGTTGGACTTGATGACCTTGGAAAGCTTTCCCAACCTGAATGATTGTGGGATTCTGTGATTTCCCCTCAGTTCTAGTCCCCAGCCCCCAGAGCCAAGGAGGCTCAGCCCCAGACGTGCTGTTCTGAAGGGAAGCTCCCCGTGCTGGATCTGGCATCTCTTTGTGCCAACATCACAAAGTCGACACATGTAAGTGGTTAAAGTCAACACGCTCCCAGATCCTCACATTGATTACACTGTATTAGAAAATGGTAAATTATTTATCAGCCTTTCTGACTTGTGATTAGTGTAAAGCAGCTCTCAGATGCAAATTGGAATTGTAATTAGACATGTAGAAAGGAAGCATCTGAGACCTGCTTTCCTGAAGCAGTGTAAGGTGCTTTTTTTCCTTTTGTATCCCGAATAATTATCAAAGAACACTTTGCACATAAAAAAACCCATGGATTTATTAAAACCAGAGACAGTTTTACATGGGATCAGGGAACTAAAGCTGGTCACCGTGATGCTGGGAGTTTAAAGCTAGAACATCTCAGCTTCTCACGCTTAATTTTTTTTTTTTATCCCTGGGCTGGAAGGGGAAGGCAAATTCCCCACCTCTGCCAATTCATTACTCAGCTTTGAGTGAAACGATTCTTGAACACAGCTACACTTAAAAACCCACTTTAAAAACCCACCTCAGACAAACAGAGTGATGATAAAACCCCTTTGGCAGGTACAGCAGAGACCACAGTCCCTCAGAGCCAGCTCATGACTCCCAGAGATTCTGGCCTCAGCCACTTCCCTTTCATTCTGTGGCACAGCTCATGAAAATTTCAGGAGTAAAAAATGCATTTACATTTGTGTAATAAGTCTAAATGCATTTAGGTTTTAGAGTTTGTCAACTGCAACTTACAGTGAGCTTTTGAGGACATGGGTTTCTTTCCCCTACTTAATTACACCAAAGTAAACCCAACACCAGGCAGGGTCAGGGACATGCTGGCTCAAGACTGAAGTGTGAGAGAACAGCTTTTACAAGGAGGAATTTTAAGCCTGCCCTTGGCCTGGAGCTGCCCTCCTTGCAGGTGCTGTTTGAGCCAGACCTTGAACATGTGAATAAAAACCAGAGCCTGACTACAGGACTCTGCTTATCAGCCCAGGCAGAGATCACGGAAAAGAGTGAAAACCAGTAATTTCACTAGAATTGTGCTTGCATTTTAATTACCCAACACTTAATTAATAGCAGGGAAGAGCTGTATTAAAGGTTTCCTCTTCATTGGGAATGTAGTCCAGAAGAAACAGAGGCCTGAGCATCAGGCCCTGAGCTGCCAAAGATGCTCTTCACCCAAAAATGTCAAAGCACCATGCACATCCACCCTGCCAGCTCCCACAGGACACCAGGGAAGAGACACCACACGCATCTGAAGCAGCAAAGTGTCATTATCCACCCTGGAATACAGCCAAGCCCCTCTCCTCCTGCCCCTTGGGATTAGCACAGCAGTTGAGGAAGGAAATTCAAACCAGGATTTTGAGAGCCTTGGTCAAACACCACTGGGTGGGTGCTCCCAGGTCCCCATCTCAGCCCCAAATCCCAGTGACACCAGGCCCCAAACTGGCTCCATATCCACATCTGGAGGCTCTCAGCCACACAGGAGAGGGGAAAGAAGTTTCCAGGCATGTGGGCCTTGGCACGAGGACGTGGTGCCAAGAGCTCAGTCCTGCCAGAGGCAGCAGCTCAGCTCTGGGCGAGTGCCTGCAGCACTTGGGCCTTCAGAGAGGAGCAGGAGTGCAGGGTCACCCCGGGGGCCCCAATCTTGGTCTCCCAGCATTCAAATCCACAGGCACACAAGTCTTGCTTGGCTGCTTCCACGGCCAGCGGGGAGGTGCCTGCCAAGAGCAAGGCAAGAGCAGGCAGCGAGTCAGCTCGGCCACTGCAGGGAGAGGGAAAGGGAATGGCTCCTCCAAACACAGCCCCTGGCACAGGGCCAGTGCCCTCAGGGGCTGACACACACAAATGAACACTCTGAATCAGCCCTGGATCACACACTGCAACCCACAGTGCCAGGCAGTGCTGGGACACGTCCCACCCACCCCTCCAGAGCCAGACCAGGGCTGGCAATGATTCCTCTGCTCCCAAACCTGACCCCCCCAGGGCTGTGAGGAAGAGGAAGATGCCCAAGGGGCTGTACTGACCTGGTGGCAGCAGGGTGATGCCACAGCCACCCCCACCAGCCCCGGTCAGTTTGCTGTGCAGGCTGTGGCATGCTGTCACCTGGCACAGCCTGTCCAGGGAGGGGTGGCCCACTCCGAGCACATTTAAGTGGTGCTGGTTTATGTCAAAGAATTCCTAAAGGAACCACAAAGAGAGGAGATGAGCATACATGGAGACAGAGGCTCTTTACAGCAGTGGCAGCCCTGCCTTCCCATCCACCCCTTCACAACCACCTCATTTCTGCAGAAATTTGGCCACCAGCACCAAGAGCAAAGTGAGGCCAGAGTCTGAGCTCTGAGCTGCTCACGTGCCCCTGTCGCCCATCACAGCTTGCACAGTGACAGGGGTACAACAGCTCCTGCACTTTCCAAGAAAATCCTGATCACTGCAAGCTGCCAGCAGGAATTTTTTCCAGAGCTCCCTGATGCCTCCCAACTGCTCCTCCTCTGCCCTGTCACTCGAGGCTGTGCAAGGCCCCTGGCCGGCCGTGCGAAGGGCACCGAGCCAGCAGCTCTCATTCCTGCCTGTCACCCTGCCCTGCTCTGCAATCCATCCAGCAAAGCCAAATCCAGGGACTCGTGACACGGCTGAGGCATCGCCGGAGAGGTGACACAGAGGGACGTCCCTTTGTTTGCTGTGTGCTGCACTTCTCCCTCCTCACGGGCTGGGAGCCAAGGAGCCTCTCGGCAGCACCACGCTGGGAGTCTGGCACCCAGCTCAAGTGGGGTTGAGAGGCTCCTTCCCTCTGGGAGCAGCACAGACCCCTCTCTGAGCGAGCCCACCCTCCTGGCAGAGCTGTGGGAGCATCCCTGCCATGCTTCCCTGCTACTCCTGGAGAAAGCTGCCCCAGCAGCAAGGTCCAAAAGGCCCAAGGGATGCACAACAGCACACACAAGTGGAAGTTAGTTACAGCTTCTCCCCTCCCAGCAGGACAGGTGAGGAATTCAGGAGCAGAGGGAAGGGCTTGGCCTGTGCTTGGAGCAAGTCTGGAGCAGGGCCAGAAGCAGACACCAGCTCCCTGAGCACCACAGAGCCCTCCCAGCCCAGCAACACTGGTCTGACAGCCCAACTTCATCACCTCCAAAGCACGTGGTGGCTTTTCTCAGAGGGTGTCACAAGGACAGGACCAGCCCCAGACAGGCTCCCTAACAGCAGCCCAGCACTGAGCTCTACCCTGCCTGCAGCTCCTGGTGAGCCAGGAGGGGCTCTGTGCTCAGGAAGCAGCAGGGCAGGGGTCAGCCACATCCCCCTCCCTCAGCTCCTCCCAGGAATCCTGCCAATGCCACACAGGAGGGGACACTGCAGGAAGAATCCCTCTCCCCTCCTCCAGAGCATTTCTGCCCAGTGTTTAAGGAACTGTGGGAAGAGGAAGGAGCTGGTGGCAGACAGAGCTCAGCCACCACCCATTCCAGGCTGGGCATCCAGAGGCCTCTTGATATGCCTGAGTGAGGGCACAGCACTGCCTGTGATGATCCCAGACACCTGTCATCTCCTGATCCAAAATCTGCCAGGAATCTGATGACAGCTTATGACACACTAGACTAGTTCCAGGGTTCAAATACAGCACTGGCCAGAGCTGCACATTTCAGAAACAGCCCAAAAGATGTATTTATCTATCTGTGTGCTGCATCTAATCAGCTGAGCCTCTGTGGGCTCTTCAAGCACAAGACAAAACAACAAGATTCATGACAGGAACCTGCTCACTGCAGTGCTGCTTCCTGGGTGTGGGACACAAGGAGGCTTTGGCATTTTCCATGTGAGGATCTCAAAGCACAACTCAAATTATGCCCTCTCTTCCCTGTCCCCTGACACTTCTGACAGCCTGAGGATGTGGAATTAAGATGAGGAGTTGTGTGAAGCTGTGCTGTGAACAGACTGCAGACCTCCCTCAGCTGATGGCAGCTCAGCCCAGCCTGGGGGGTCCAGAATCCCACCCTGGTGCAAAGGGAGCAGGACTCTGCTAGGAATCCCATGGCAAGAGCAAGGACAAACAGAAGTCCTCCTGAGAGCCAAGGAGAGGCATCCAGATGCCAACAAGGACTGGTACCAAATGGCTCCAGAGTGTCCAGGTTGGCTCCCAGGGCCAGGCCAGGTTTGTCTCAGCTGGGACACGGCCACACATCCCTCCCCCACGGTGCTGTGGAGCAGCATTACAGCACTCTCAGCACTTCTTTCACTTGGAAGCCTGTTCCTCCCCCTCCCCAGCCTCTGCTCTCTGAGCAAAGCCAAGACAAACAGATCTTTGTGTGCACCTCGTGCATCAATGTCAGGTCAGCTCTGGGCACAGCTCTGTCTGTGGCTCTCTGGAGCCAGGATGAGCGTGGAGCACCAGGAGCTGGCTGGGAACCAGTCAGTCCATCACAAACCAGTGCCTCTGGGCTCTCCTCACTCCAGCCCTGGCAGTGACAGAGCAGCTGCTGCACAGGCAGTGACTGCCAGAGCCGTGGCACTCAATGCAAGAGAAACAAACCCTCCAGAGCCACAGGTCCTCAGAGCCCCAGGCCTGTCCCCTCCCTCCCTGCACACAGCTGGGAAGAGGCACCAGCAGCAGCTTCTGTCTCCTGGCTCCAGGAAGGGCATTAAAAGCAGCACACCCAGACCATGGTTTCACTTAGAACTGAACATTTCCTGCTATCACTTTTTTTTTTCCAGACCTAATGTTCTTTAAATGACATTTTGATGTTCAACAGTAACAGTGGCTAAAAATACTGGCGAGCAAGCCCCTTACCTCCAGCACAGGGTAATGCTCTGGTGATGGATTTGCAGGCATCGCTTCCAGAACACTTTGGCACTCCTGAGAAATGGCATCGATGGAGTCCAGCACTGGGTTCATTATGGCAGGGAACTGGAAAGGGGGAAGGAGGGATGTCAGGTGCCTGCTTGCTGCTCTTCTAACACCACTGGGAGGAAACTGGTGCCAGTCTCTTTGAGCTGGGCAATTGCTCATTCCCAGAGCAGGGTGATGGTAACCTGCTCCTGGCTGCAGAAAAGGGAGGAAGAGAAGGAAACAGGCCAGAGGAAGGAATTCTCTTTTTAGGATTGCAAATTGGTGATTTTAACTCCTGTTAAACTGGAGGAAGGGAGGAGATGAGCTGAAACCTCATTCCCAAGCAGCTGGGAGATAAGAATACAGCAGCTACAGTAGAGATATCCCAAAAAATCATGTGGGACCTGCAGTCCCACACGAGGGTTGTCTCCCAAAGGTTATCCCCCACATCTCCACCCCACAACCACTTGCACCTTCAGGATCTTCTCCTTTACACCAGCCACCAGGACCTTGGTGCTCCGAGGGACTTTTGTGTTGGTCAGCAAGATCCTCAGAGTGGGCACCCTGGAAGCAACAGGAGACAGAGAATCCCAGAGTGCTTTGGATTGGAAGGGACCTTAAAGCTCCTCTCATTCCAACCCCCTGCCATGGGCAGGGAACATCTCCTGGCCTCTTTACTTCAGAGTCCTCAAGGCTACAGCTTATTTTGCATCAAAAGGCCTCTTTGAGCAGGATAAGGAGCCCCATTTGTTTTACAAAACTTCAGCAGGTGTTTCAGTGCTGGCTGGGTTCAGGCTTGTTCCTCCTGGATACAAGGAACAACTGTACTAGAGCTATAAATAGGACTGTAATGTATTTACTAAAATCCATGTTTTTCAAGCAAATTTTTTCCTTTGAAATGCTCTCTACAAGAGTAGCCAGCAGTGGCCATTAACTGCTAATAGAGCAATTTCATGCACTGTGAAAGATTTTAATGGAGTCAGATTATACTTCTCTGGCAGGAGGCAGAGGGAACACACAGGACCCAGATTTCTCTCTGCCAATGGGTTTTCCCAGCACCAGGTAAGCACAAAGCTCCCCCTCCCCACAATGTCATTTGCTGCCAGGAGCAGATCCATTCCTGCTGCCCATAATGCCATGAAATTAATATTGATCCTTTGTGCTGTTCATCTAATGTCAGATAATGACCAAATGTTTTACTGTCCCCATCCACCCCAACAACTGAGGCTGCCCACACCCAAAATGGGGCTGCAGAGCCCTTCCCACACTCCAGCCATCTCCCATCATCCTCATACCCTCCAACACCCACCCAGAGCCTCTCTGACATGTTCCACCCACCGTGTGTGAGGGTTATTTTTAAACTCCAATATCACCTCTTTAACGGTGTGATCTTTCCTGCTTGGTATCTCAGGGCTCCACCTAAAGTAAAATACATGTATTGTCTCAGTACAGAACGAGCTGAGAGATAACACAGAAGGTTTTTCATTTTCAGAACCTCACCCAGAGCCTGTGACAGTAATTGCAAGAAACACCAGCTAAATGAACCATGTTCTCCAGCAGCACGGCCCTGCCTCACCCTGCTGCCTTAATGAGAGGGTCTGGCTGGACCTGCTCAACCCAAGGCCTTTCCCTTTGCTCTCCTCTCCTCCAGCATCACATCAAATAATTTTTGAAAAGGCAAAGAGTTTGGCCAGCACGAAACCTTCCCTGAGAAAACAGAATCCAGCAGCAATTCCCTGTGGCAGAGCCAAGCACATGGGACACCATGGGCTGAACGTGTGCACTGATGTCAGCAGCCACCCTGCAGCATGGAATTTCATTGTCCAGAAGGAATGTCTCACTTGGCTCCTACCCTCACAGAGGCACTGTGATTAGGTCTCATTAGAAAGATTATTAACAGTCTCCAAGGACACTTTCAAAACACTGGGAAGTCTCTGCTAATTGAAACTAAATGACAGCTGTCCAACTGCATTTTCCCCTGCATTATCCCCAGGACAGGATTAGGTCTCTTTGTTCACTGCAGAATGTTTAAATATCAGTTATTTGCAGCGAGGTCTCTGCCCCGTGGCACCTGCCTGGGGTGGGGACAGAGCTCTGGTGTTCCTGCAGCCTGTTCCCAACATTCCAGCTGGCTCCAGGCCCAGCTCCCAGATGGGGCAAACTGAGACAGAAGAAGGATTCCCTGTGCTCAGGCCAAAACAGGGACCTGATTTTGGGAGTTTCTGCCCGAGAAGCAGCAGACACACCTACCCCAGGTGCCAACAGCATTATCCACACCCGATGGATTGCCATGGATCACCTGCTCCCCTCGGAAGGCCCAGCTGTTAATCAGTGTCAGCTCTTCTTCTGTCCACCTGGAAGGCAAGGAAATAACTCCAACACAAACCACTCCAAACCAGTGGATAGAGAGGGATCAGGTTCAGGAGGAAGATCCCAGCCCTGGCCTGGTGTAGATCAGATTTAATGGAATTCAAGTCCAGACTCATCCCCACCTCACCAAACAGGGTGTGTTACCACACACTGGAAAGGCTGAGGGAGTTGGGATTGTTCAGCCTGGAGAGGAGAAGCTTTGGGGTCACCTGATTCCAGTGCCTGAAGGGGCTACAAGAAAGATGGAGAGAAACTATTTACAAAGGCCTGGAATGACAGGACCAGGGGGAATGGCTTTAAGTGGACAGAGATTGATAGGTTTAGATTGGATACTAGGAAAAAATTCTTCCCTGTGAGGGTGGTGAGGCCCTGGTTGGGCAGGGACACCTTCCACTAGCCCAGGTTGCTCCAAGCTCCATCCAACCTGGCCTTGGGCACTTCAAGGGATGGGGCACCCTGAGCCAGGGCCTCAGCACCCTCACAGGGAGGAATTCCCAGTATCCCGTCTAATCCTGCTCTCAGTCTGAGCACAAAAACACACCTCTGACCCTCCCTGCACACCACAAGTCCATCCAGCAGGTATTCCATGCTGGGGCAGAGGCACAAATCCACATTTTGGGAAAGCCTCGCAGCATCCTGCGAGGCAAGGCAGAAATTCCACGAGCCACCTGCTCTCCAGAAACCATTCCCCTCCACTCCTGCTTCCCTGGGCCTCTGCTGAACGTCCTTATCCACGTCCACACACCTTGCATTCCACCTGCCAGGATCTAATCTGGGAGCACTCAGCAAATAGCTCACACCAGCAGCATCAGGAACAGGAGTAAAGCACTTGTCTTTAATCCCCTTTGAGAGGCTGCCATTCCTCCCGACACAGGAGCCTTTCCATCCTGCTGTTCTTTTCTTGCCACGGGAAGCAAAACCCTTCTGAAGTCTGACACCCTCAGCTCTCTGCACGCCAGCTGGAAGGCAGGAATTATGCTGGATCCATGCTGAAGCCACGGAGGGTGAGCAGGGAATGAAGACATCCTCACTGCACCCCTTGGAGCTGCCCTTCTATTTCACAATTTGGGAGATTTGCTCGAGCACAGGGAACAAAGTGCTCCCAACAAGAACCTGGGTCAGGCTGCAAATTCTGGTTCAGAAGCAGAACACAGAACAATCCCCCTTGCTGTCTCACTCTCAGCCCCACAAAGCAGAGGTTCTGCCCCTCCAGCTTTGATTTTTAACAGCTTCAAACAGAGCTCCCTCTCACAGGGGCACAGCACTCCAGGCTTCCAAAGGGGAACCCAAGGGCAGAAGGAAAGAAACTCTCTTTCATCAGGTACTGATGAAAGGGAAAGACAGGCAGGAGATCAGGAGGAAATGTAGCACATGCAGAAAAGAATTCATGGGAAATGCAAAAGAAACCCAGAAAGGATCCTCGAGGACTCAAAGCAAAACCTGGAAGATGCTCAGAGCCAGAGGAAACTGAGGTTGAAAAGTTTCAGGGTGTTTTATTCAATTGAAAAAATAAAGCTTTCCCCCACTTTTTAGGTATGTTTATCTGACCCTAAACAAGGGAAGCAGGGGGAGCTTTACAAAGTCTGGGACAGGGCTGGGAACACTGGGCATGGACAGGAGAGAGGCTCAGGGTGTCACTTGTGACAGCCAAGACCAGCAGAGTTGGTAGTGCCAGAATTCATGCAGGTAGAAGGAAAGGTGGGGCACAGGGAGCAAAGCTGTGCATCCCAGGCTGGAATTCCTTACCTGGCTGTGGATTCTCCCTCCTGCAGTGGGCAGGAGATGGCTCCACACACCATGAGCAGGGCTGCAGCCAGGCACACAGCATAGGCAGCACTGGAGCCCAGCCCTGCTCCTGTGGGCAGCTCCGACCACACCACGATATCCACACTGGGAACATCCCTGGGAAAACAGACACACAGGGACTGGCACAACCACCCTGAGTTCCACCCCCAGACAGCATTAAAAAGGCAAAGGAGGCCGATGAGGACTGATCACAGGGAAAGCTGGTTGAGAACTGGCAGCATCAGCACATGCATCTGACACACGGGGGCTTCAGGAGGGCTCATTCCCAAATGGAGCAGCCTGGCTGAGTCACTGCGCTGGAACAAAACCCTCCTGAGCTGGATCCGTGACTGGCACAGCTTGTCAGGCTGCTAGCAGGGGCACTTGGTAACTAAAAACCTGAGCAGCACCATAAAGAGCCCCTTCAGAGATCCTTGTAAGCAGGATTGCAAACATATTTCTGAATACAGTGTAAACATCCGAAATCTGTAATTGCACGGCCACTGAAGGAAGAGGCTGGTGGGGAAGATGGAACATGGACACATCCACGTCCCTTTGCTCCACTGAACACACCTGGGTTGTGTTACAGACCCCAAAACCAAGCCCAGGAGCTTTCCAGTGCTGCTGAGTGGCAGCCCCAGTGCCACCCTGAGACTGCAGGGAAACCACGGCCCAGCTGCACATCCCAGCTCTTTACCCTTGGATTTCTTGGATGAGAATATGGAAGCTGGGCTCTGCTTTGGCTTCTGGCACTGCCCTGAGCACCCATCCAGTCACACTGAGATCATTGACAGTGCTGGGCAAGGCTGGGAGCTGGAAGAGCCTCAAGCTCTCAGAGGCTTAGGGACATTCAGCCCATAAAGAGACTTAGCTCAGACAACAAATTCACAGTTTATTTCTGTTTTTCCAGGATGACAGGAGCTGCCTGCTGGAGGGAGGGGTGTGTGTGTTGTGACTGTGGCATGAACTGCTCTGGTTTCAGCCCTCAAAACTCAGTGAGAGCAGAGAGTCCCAGCTCATCTGCCTGGGGCACCCACCCACCACCAAAATTTTGAGGCAGGAGCAAAGCCTTACCCATACTGAGCAGAAATAGCCAGGCACATATACAGGAAGGCAAGAGTAGCAAGGCTTTCTGGAGCTGAGGCCTCAGCAGCAATTCCAGCAAACTCCCTCAGTGCATCCAGCTGCTCTACGCTGGGGGACTTGGACTCCTCAAAGTCAGCTATGGAAGCAAGCAGGGGAGAGTTTAAACACTTAAAAACCAGGGAACTGTTACACTGAGAGCAGTATTTACAACAAAACCTTCTGTTACAGCACAAAGAAACAGCTGGGGCCAATTTCAGGTTCCACCTGAGGATCTGTGATAAAATAAAAGCAAAACCTCCACCAGCCACTCTGAAATCCCAGGGTTTCCACACTCCACACCTCCAACCGCTTCCCTGCCTGCATCTCCCAGTGCATCCATCCACAATCACTACGGAAAACATGGCAAGTCACAAACTCTTCATTAAAAAATGTGGATTTTGTAACTGAGGGCATATCCTGGGGCTCCAGCCAGTACAAGGTGCTGCAGAAATTCCCGTGAGGGCTGGTGTGAGACAGACAGGGAGCAAAACGGGCTCTGTACCCCTGAATTCCCCAGGAGCTCTGAGCAGCTGCAGAGAGGCTCCTGTTTGGCCTCAGCAGTAACGCACTGGGATGTGGACCCAGGCTGGCTCCTGCCTGTGTCACAGCACCAAGAGCACCGGAACAACCCCCTGGAAACCAGGAGGGGACAGGGCCACGCACGGACACCTGAGCATAGCGGGGTGACAAGGGGCACACGGGGAATGTCAGTAACCGAGAGGGGCAGGGACAGGTCAGTGAGCGGGGTCAGAA